>VDFB02105551.1:0-40525 GCA_007258455.2 Sequoia sempervirens | reverse complement strand
ATATATATATATATATATATATATATATATATTAATTATGATAATGAGATGCTAGAATTCATGCATACCATAGTGAAGTTTAGATGATACTTGATGTGTGGCAAGTTTGTGGTTAAAATTGATCACAACAGTCTTAAGTACTTTCTCAATAAGAAAGGCTTGAGCAAGCAACAACTGAAGTGGGTACGAAATTTGTAGGCATATGATTCTGATATTGAATATGTGAAGGGTAGGCATAATGTAGTTGTTGATGCATTATTTTGAAGACCCTCTTTATATTATATTTTGGATATCTTTTTTGATTGATTCAACACCATCAAATATGAATATTCCAAGAATGATTTTGCCACTAAGTTGTTGGATGAAAGAGTACAAGATGATATGTTCAAAGTGGTGGGAAACCTATTTATGCATAAAGAGAGGATACATTTGATCCTAGAATCAAATATGGAGGAAAATATTTTAAGATCCAAGAATGACACTCCATTGGTTGGGAATCTAGGGTATTTTAAGACATAAAACACATTAGATAGATTCCCTTGCAAATAAATGAAAGGGGATGTGCTCAAGCACATTAAGAAATGTTCATCTTGCCAACATAACAAGGCATAAAAAGTCTATCTCATTAACTCAGTTCAATCACTACCATTCTTGATATAAAATGGGAAAGTATATCTATGGACTTTATCACTGAGTTACCCAAGATAAATGACAAATTTTGCATCTTTGTTGTGGTGGAAAGACTCACCAAGTATGCACATTTTTTAGCCATATCCTCTTATTTCAATATTTTCTTAATTGCTAAATTATTCTTCAATGAGCTTTTCAAACTACATGGGTTACTTAAGAATATTCTTAGTGACAAGAAAAATAGGTTTTTGAGTCACTTTTGGAAATAATTATTTTTCTTGGAAACAACATAGCTCACCCCTAGCATGAGTTATTTCCCCTAGATGGATGGGCAGTCTAAAATTTTCAACAAATGGATTGAAGGGTACCTAAGAAATTTTGTTTATGGGCAACAAACAACTTGGGTCATGAGGTTACATTTGGGAGAAAATTGCTATAAAACTTCCCACCATATGTCAATAGGTATGTCACCTTTCATGGCTTTGTATGGATATAATCCTCTAACCTTATTGGATCTTGCAATCATAAAAAAACAAGGTTCTTAGAGTTACATATATGACCAAGTCAAGAGGTATTGAAATTACTCAAGGACCTTCTTCAACATGCCTAAAATTAGCATAAGCATAAAATTTGAAAAATAAAGGAGGATAAAAGTTGAAATCTAGATTTTATGGTCCCTACAAGGTTATAAGAAAGGTGGGAGAAGCAGCCTATGAACTAGAGCTACCAAAGAACAATAAAATACACAACATCTTCCATGTTTCTTGCCTTAAAAAGGCATTGGGATATCACATTGTATTTTCCAAAGACTTGCCACTTTTGGATGATGGGGGACTTATTTTGATACCAGAAGCTATCATGGATACTCAAGAAAGAAAGTTGAGGAACAAAACCATTAGGGAGTAATTGGTGAGGTGGAAGGATATGCCAACTAAAGATGCTACATGGAAAGGAGTCAATATTTTGAAGCATCCAAATTTGAATTGCTTGAGGGCAAGCAATCTCAAGAGGATTATCATGTCCCGTTTTCCCATAAGATTATGGTTTGCCGTGTAAGACCATTTCTCATTTCTTGTGGTCTTAGGGAAAGTAACACATGGGAATGTAAGTGTTTATATTGTGTGTATGTGGTCACGAGAGTTATGTAATAAGATGATGATTTTAAAAATGGCATTGGTTAAGGATTGTGTGCTAGTGTATTTTGAAGGGAAAGGAAAAGACTTTGAAAATTGCAAATTTAATCAAGATAGGGTTTGAGTCAAGGCATGCTTGTTTTTCCATTGATTTCACTCAAATATATTGGATGGTTGATGTTTCCTTCACTTAGTTGTATTGAAATGATGCCATTTTTTGTGCTTGAAGCATCTACACAAATGCAAAATGATGTGCTCTAGTCTAGAAATTGTAGGATTAGTGCAATCACCAACTCCTTAAGAATGTCAAATATTGTTTGATGCATGCTTATCTAAAAAATGAGCTCTTCCTTTTGCAACAATTTCTTTAGGGGTGTATAAATGTAGGCATAGATTTTAATACTTTTGTTAGTATCTTGTATAGCCCATGAAGGTGCAAATCACATATTAGAAGTCTGGGATTTTCAATTGAAGAATAGTAGCCAGTTTTGTTGGATCTACTACAATTCCTACTTTGTAAATGACATGGCCTAGTAGGTTGCCATAGGGTTTTGTGAATGCATATTTTTAAAGTTCATTGTGATGCTTAGTGGGTATCATAGCTTGAACATAAGGTACGACTTATTTGAGTGGTTAGTTACCATTCCATATAGAGTCGAACCATCTAAGTAGACTTGTACTAAATAATAAATGAAAAATTTAAATGAACTTACCACTATGCTCAAGAACACAATTGCTGAATTTTTTAATCCAAAGGGCATTGCATTGTATGTGAAGTTGTCCCACACTATTGCAAAGTTGCCTTTTCCTTTTATTCTTCCTTGATTTGGATTTGATACTATCTAGAGAATCCATCATAAACATAAATTTTTACTCTTCAATTTCTTGATCTTCTAGTAAATTTGGATTCTCTGGGAGTGATTTGAACTTAATGAGGATTCATCCATTGCGGAGAAGTTTAAGGATTACCTAGCTCTCTTCATGCTCATTGTACTTAGTAGGCTTTTGTGCAACAACTCTTTGTTAACTAGAAAAATGCAATTTTGTAACTTCCATGTAGATTTGATGTTTTTTTTTTTTTGGAAAATCGCTACAGAGAGGGTAGCACTCTATATTCATTGAAAAAGAATTACAATTCACATCAAGATAGATAATTAAATCTGTGACCCACTATTGCCACCTTTTGTGGCAGATCTAAGCAGCATATGATGTTTCTCGGTCAAAGGTTTTCGTCTCTTGACCTCGGTCCATTCATTGTCACCTTGAGAGGAATCCTTAGTTTCATGAATTGCAAGGAGGATCTTCCCCCCCAAATCACCCGATTTAGAAAGAGCATCGTCCCTTGAACTGGGACAACTTGATGAAGGTGTAGGAGAAACTAAGAAAGTGAAGGCTTCATCCTTTGGAAAAAAGTGTGGAAGTTGCATCCTTTGTCGGCGAGAAAGAAGTATGATCCCCAGGAGGGGGAGAGGAGCTTTTCTTCGGAGAAACCAAGTGGTGCACGGTATCCTTTGAAGGAATGGGTGGAATGATATAGTGCTGAGATTCAGCCCCAATCCACCATGTTGGCTTGCTCGAGTTTGAGGTCCCCAAAACCCGTTGCAAATGACATTTGGATGAGACTGTTACGTTGAGAAGCATTTCCTACACCTGAATGCAATTTTTTCCATAGTCAATCGGTTGCCGCGTGCATCTGTTTCCCACCTTCAACAAAATTTTGATAGGAAGGCCATTAGCTAAATCCAATTCAAGGCAAATAAAAGCACACGTAGAGTTTTGATAATTGATGGTTTCTTCAGAAGAACAGTTATATTTTCCAAGGCTGTTTCCAATAGCCCTCAAGCAATCAAATTCTCAAAACTGAATGGGAAGATATGGAAGTGGCACCCATAGAAATGCAGTAGTGAAAATTTATGTACGCAGATCAAAATTGGGGAACCAAGGTTTCATGCACAAAAAATATTCTTGATAGAACCATGGACCGTTTCCCAGCACCAATTCCTTGTCTTCCTGAATCGAACTCTAAAATGAAAAATCCCTTTGCACAGGGGTAAATGCTTACTTGTCCTACTAGATATTCCTTCCAAATTTCTGAGACCCAAGCATGTAGATCGCAAAGCTTTGGCCAAGACTTCGTAAATCGACAAATCAGAGCATGGTCGGCCAGAAAACCCTCCCTATCCAGTGCCAAACTATCCAACCGAACTTATGGCGTTGTGGGGGAATGGCGGGCCGGGAAATGCGACCACATCTTTGCGGCGCCATTAACAGCAACGACATCACCTTTGGCAATAGCCCTCGAGCCGTGCCCTAGGCCCCGATTTTCCTTCACACGCCCATGCTGCTGTTCCGAAACCCTCGCCTTCAAAGCATTGGCAAAGTCCAAGCCCCGTGCCCTTTCACCAGAGGGCTACTCCAAACTGGCGCCATGTGATCCTGCATTGGCTTTTCTGTCTGAAAGAGGCGCCTTCAAATCTCGTTGCATACCATCTGAATCGCAATAATGTAATACTAATGATATTTTATATTTCCATTGAGATGTTTGACTACATAATTTGAATACATGTGTTATTATTTTTCATGTTTGAACTCTAGCAATATTTTAAATTCACTATTTTCACTATATATTGATTATGATTATTATTTTATTCAACATCATGGATTATTTGTTAAACATCTTTGATATCTAGATCATGCTAGTCATAAATGATCTTGAATCAGATATTGCTATTTAATATTGTCTTGTTGAGTACATCACGTTGGTTGTTTCTATGATGTGTTTCAACTATCTTTGTATTGTGTAGATATGCCTTATGTTTTAACTGTGTAGGCACACATTTCCCCAATGGTAGTTAATTTGGAGGTGAATAACTTGGGTAAATGTGTTATGTTTGAATCCCCTATCTCACAACTCGAGTTGTGAGATGTGTAGTTTGTAATCCTATGGATTCTTGATCTAAATTAGTATTGATTTCAAATTCTTGTGTTGTGAAAACCCATAAAGTATGTGAGTATTTTATGTAGATTTTTTAACTCTTCTTGTGCTTGTATTTAATTGTATTCATAATGCTTGTAATTTCTTGAGAAATGTCTAGAAGTTTGGAGTAAAAAGAGATGGATTTTAATTATTTCTACCTTTGTGAATAAGGTGCTAAGCATATAGATTTAAATTACATTATTGAAATAAAATTCAAGTTCAACAAATTATTTGTAAATGTTATGTAATTTAATTATTGTTTGTGGGAAAAGAAATTTGTATTTGAAATGGAACACCCTTTTTCAAAAATAGCTAGCTCAAATGGGAAATGGGATAAAAGGAAATTATGGGGAATGGCTTGTAACGAAAGGAAAATTGAGTGCATTGTTATAAACAATTGTTCATAAATGCTTGCTTCAACACTCTTCTCTCCTCCATTGTTGAGATCTTCATTTTCAAATATTTTTCTTGAAAATTTACTTGTGGTTTGGAGATTGGATTCAAATATTGAGGAGGATTGCAAAGTGTTTGTGTGCATTGCTTCAAAAGAAGACAACTTCCAATGTGAGTTTCTTACTGAAGGTATTTTTCATTTTAAACAATATGCAATTTCTTTGATGGGTTTCATGTTTTGCATGCCCCACACTAGGTGGATTTTGTATGACTTCCTTTGAGTAGGTTTGATTTTTAGAAAGGGATTAGTAACTTTTTTGTTGAGAAATTTATTAGTTGTATGTTTCATTTCTTGAAAAACTTCTTATTCTAGAGCAATGATGATTTTTTCACAAAATCTTATGCGACATGAAAAGTGTATTCCCCATGTGATTATACCCAAAATAGTATCTTTAAAAATTTGATAATTGAAGTTTTAAATTTTGAAGAAACTTGGGGGCTTATCAATGGTGAAAAGGGAAATTGTGCAAGGTTATTGAAATGTCTTGAAATTATTTTATATGTGTTTAGATCATGTAAAACCATTTTTTTTGTGAGATAAGTGTTTTTCCCATATAAATGAGATTGATTATCTTGTGGTAATATGTGTCAAAACTAGACCTCGTTTTTATGCCAAGACCATTTTAAATTTTTAGGTCCTTTTGGCTTAGGAGTGAGGATTCTAGACTAAGATGTACTAGACTCTCATCTCCCATCCACTTGAAATGAAAGAAAATGACATAGCAAGTGAGAGGGTAAAATGTGACAACTAAAATTGGATGGATTTAAACATGAAATGCACATTAACAAGATTAATACATACGTTTGCTTCTTTATTCCATTATGGATACATTGAGTGATTCTGTAGGATATTAATATGATCCTCAAAGATCAATGCAAATGTTGTAGAGAATCTCCCATAGATGACAAGGGTGCACTTCTCAACTATACAAGGTTTGAAACTATTATGCTAGCAATCCATTGTATAAAGTCTATAACACTCATTCCTTCCTTCTTGTGTGTGAGATTGTTTGTGTTCAATCATTATTTATCAATTTATATGTGTACACATTTTATTGGTGTTGTGAATCCCATGTATATATAGTGATTGGTGTTTGGTTGCATAGTGTATGATTTGGATATTATACCCACCTTTTGTTGTGTGTGTGTGTTGTATGACTACCCAACTGATTATCTCTTACTGCATAGGGGTGGGACTTAGGGTCCCATGTGGTTGGGTTGTGTTGATCATCATTGGGGATAGTTTGATCTTTGGAGATGCTTACGATGCTATGATTATGTGAGAATCATTTGCAAGAAGTAATTTATTATATCCCTATGGGTTATATTTTATGGATGTTTCATGTATTTCCCTTTTCATATTAAAGTAAGAGTACATTGGCTATTGATAATCTTTTGGTCCAATTGAATTAATGAGTTATGTGAATTAGAATATGAAATGTTGTGGTCTTAAATCAAGGTGGTTATGCTTTGTCTAGTGTTAGGATGTTTAGATTAGCATTGGCCTAGCCATGCTTTTGTAATTTTATTATTTCTAATCTTAGTTAATTTCCTTGGAAAATGAGCCTTTGTTTTTTGTGTTAACTATGTTATTAGTCATGTAGAGGATTCATTTGAAACCTTCAAAATCAAATTTGGAGCCTCTGGGAACCTTGTTTTTATTTTAACCCTGTGTACTATCCATAATAACATATATTTATTATGCATGATTTTGATTCATAAAAGGGATAATTTTGGGATAGCTAAGGAAATTTAAACTAATGATAGGGGCAATCCTAAAATAGTGGTTAATTGTCAATTGTATATAGAAAAAAATCCTAAATGAAAGTTGTTCCCTAGGGTTTACTTTGAATGATTATCATCTTGGTTTGGTCAAGTTTGATGTTCTCTTGTAAATTTTATTTCCCTTGTGTCATAATTCATGTGGCATGAGGAAATGACGGGTCTCTTATAATACTAGAATGATATAATGACTCTCCTTACCATTGGCCTCCTAATTAGATTTTCCTTATGGTTTGGATATTGTTTCCATATTGTTGGGGATGTGTGAGTGTGTTGGTTTATATACTTGGATGGGATGATTCTCATGTTTCTTTAGAATAGGAAATGTTGGTCGCTCTCATGGTTTCCTTATTTTTTCATGAGATACGAGGTTAGTGGTCTAGCACCCTTTTATTGACATACAAGGAAACATTACCCTCTTTTATGGTTGTCAAGTTGAGGTTGTCACATGACAATGTGTAAGTATTTTGCATGTGCAATATTTTTATATATTGATTTCACATTGTATGAATTCCATGTTGTGTTGTGACATCTCTAGTACATAGATGTGTTGGAGATTGAAGGTTGCATCAAATGGTTGTCATTAATGTCAACAAGTTGTCATTGATGTCAACACAGTATTGTATGTATGACTCGCTTATCAGAAGTTATTTCACATTAAATATGATTGTTATATGTGGTCCGGTGTGTTGGTTTTTAGGTCCAATTCCTACTGTGTGACAAACTATGATTTAGATATTTGAAGATCTTGGATGACTTAGCGTATGCAATACTTTATGGATGTTTTGGCCGGCCTAATTGATGAATAAGATATACTTGTATATATAAGATGAAAGATAGAAGAGAGAAGTGAAAGAGATGTGATGTTATGCAAGAAGGATATAGAGATAGAAAAGTGTGTGATTGTAGCATTTAATTAGAATAAGCGAATTAGGCGAAGACAATAAGTGTGATTTAAGCAGAAGTATTGAGTGATTATTGATATGTAGTACTACCTTTATTGAGCTTCATTTGGAACTAAATTCACACAAGAAAGGTGTAATTCATCAGTTCACTTTTGGCGGTAAGCAATAACTTTTGTATATTGGCAGTGAGCCATCTTCTTTGTATCTCTGTGGCAGTGAGCCCTCTGGGTTGTAGCCCTATGGACAGTGAGTCCTTATTTCAAGCAGTGAGCCTTTTTGTAATTAGTTTTGATATTCTCTATAGTGTGAGTTAATCCTCACCGTGGTTTTTTCCTCATTGTGTTTTCCACGTAAATCTGGCGTTACTGTGTTTATGTAATGACTTTCCGTTTTTGCACTTATTGATAAATCATTTATGCAGTATTTGGATCTAGTTTCGGTAAATTGGTTAAGGCATTTAATTTGGTGACAACTGATTCACCCCCCCCCCTCTTAGTTGTCTTGTTCAACAAGATGTCCAATGTGGCATGTAGTGTCAATAATTATATTATGAAAAAATTATTCATCCACTCGTTGACCAATAACGTCGAGTGAAAGATTGGGGAATTATAGGTGTAACATGTATTGGTGGTTGAGGTTAATCATTGTTGTGAAATTCATTCTTACCATGTTACCATATATTTTGCATCAACAAATACTAGGGTATTGACCCTAGTATCCTTGATTTCACATAGCATACACTTGATTACAATTTTGTGCAACATAAATTTGATTCTATTTTTTTGTACAAGTTGGGTAGTGATTGTTATTACTACTTTTCCATATTATCCCCACAAGGTTTGCACCACTTTTTAGGAGTTGGTGTCATGGGTTGTGTATTGGAAAAATTTACCCCAAAAATTGGCATTTACCCCTTGTAACTACTTATGGCACACTCAGGGATATGTCACAATTCTTATTGCTTAGGCTCTCACTCTTGGAAAATTATTACAATGTGACCTTCACTTTTGCATCTTGTGCACCAAATACTTCACTATGTTTTGCATTTATTGTCCATTTTCTCCATCCATGTAGCTATCTACCCAATTTGTGCTCAAAGTTTAGGGTTGAATCCGTCAGAAGGCTCACCAAGAATCTCTAGTTGTAAAGAAGCATCCAGATCTTCTTTTATCTTAGAAGAGTATATTGGACTAGTTAATTTCAAATAGATGCATTCAAGCCTTTAATGAACGATTCCTTCTTGATGATGTCATTTATTACTCAGGGAATCTCTAGATATAGCTCTTTGAGTCATTGATCATACTCACACACACTCTTTAGGAAGTTTCTTGATATCAATTAGTTCAACAAATTTTTTGTGACATTACTAGGTAATTGGCATCTATCAAGAAGCTTACTTTGACATTATCGAGTATGTTTTCATGTCATCTTTATTAAATCACAAATATAAATCTTGTGCTCTTCTAGTAAGAGTGGCTGAAGAATGAAAAGCCAAATATTCTAGACACCATCATTGATATTTGTTGTGCTATTTAGGTGATTTCATAGGATTTCTAATGCTTGGATGCATCTCTATCCTTGGTGTATGGCTTCATTGTAGTGAGCTCATGCTCATCGATGACAATACGATTCTACAGTTGACATATTTAGTACGTGTGGTTAATGATACCCACATGATGCTATTTACTTGCAAATTAATATGCAATAAATTTTGAAAATAGAAGAAATTTTCTTGAAAATAGTAGTATAATTATCATCACTTGGAGGTTTAAATAACTTTTATGGACTATCGTATTAAGTCTATCATCTCAACATAAAATCTATAATTTTATGTGTTCCTTCATAATCACTAAGGGACTCTCTTATATGGATCCATGAAGGATGGTTATCTCCAACAACATCTTGTTTCATCATCATTTGAGTGCATACACTCCACTTTAATAGTACTAACTTTTGATTACATTGGCCTTCTATTTGGAAACGTGTCAATCTTCTCATAGGTGCACTAACTTTTTTTAGATAATTCTAAAATAATGTTACTACTCACCATTTTTGTGTATTGATTCATGAAAAATTTGTGCTTTTTAAAATGATCTCTTTAGTGTGGTAGGGGAATTATTCCATGGGGAGAGTTCAAAATGATTTTACACTAGAAAATATTTACCAAACGTGAGGTTTTTTTAAACAATTTATGAAACCAAGGAGTCAAAAAATTACAAATTCATTTCAAACTAATTAGTAGGCCAACTTAACAAATCATAAAATACATGAATCAATAATTTCCTTCAAAATGTTGTTGCTACACATGCCCACACTATATTTGAAAGATTCAACTAAGTGATAAATGTAGGCATCTAGGTAATTCGTCACTAGTGAATTCTTTAGTGCTAGCAAAGCTCCATCTAGATAAATAGTCAGACAAGTACTCATGTAACTTAATCTAAGATTCTTCAATAATTTGTTTCCAGACATTTCCTTCTCTTTCCACTGATAAACCTTCACACTAATAGGCAGGTTCTAGCTTCAATAAACTCTTTTATTGTGTGCATGAACCATAAAAAAATATCAACATATTATTTGTCCATATTATTATGAACATAGAGCCTCAAAGAAGGTCTCAACAATGGATCCAAAATGTTACCATTTTTCCTACCCCTAGCATTCTTCCATTTAGGCTAGCACATCTTTGTAGATTCTATGTGTTGGACTATAGTCACAAGTCTCACCCTAAACTAGAGACTCATGCATTGGACTATTGATTCTAGAAATGACTACTAAAGCACAATGAACATGTGAAAAGAAAACTATAAGTACTCTATTAAGAGAATTCTATCAATGCACAAAGATAAAAACATTTATATTTCATATCTATCAAAGGTATCAACTAGTTTAAATTTGTCTATATTATGATTAAATGCAATTTTTTATAGGGGATTTATCCTAGCATCACTTTCTCATGCACCTACAAATATGATTATTAATTAAAAGCACATACATGTCAAAACTAGTTATCATGTACATTTTGTAGTTTGGTTATTACTCACTTTGGGTGGGATGCAAATTATTATTATATGTACACACAATATTCAAATAATTATATTGACTCCAAAATATGAGAGTGGCTTACAATGTTGTCAACATGTTTGTTGGTCAATTATAGAATATTTGTTGGAACTTGTTTGTCATTGTGCCAAAAGATTGACCTGTTAATGCTAGAGATAAATAGATCCGCAAGAGGCAGTTAGTCCATGTCACGAATCTGAAGGGAGACACTGGCGATTAGTCCAATAATCACCCCCTCAGTGTCACATGAGGGAATTCAAACCCGCAACCGACGACTCTAATACCATTTGTTGGAACATGTTTGTCATTGCACCAAAAGATCGACCTATTAATGCCTGATACAAATGTTAAAGATAAATGGATCCATGAGAGGCAGTTAGTCCATATCACAAGTACAAAGGGAGACACTGGTGATTGATCCAATAGTATTAAAATGAATGGATATGATTTGTTTATAATATGACCCATCTTTTTATATGGCATTTGATATATTGCACATTTTCTACACTACTGCAAAATAACCAAAACTAGCCTAAAATTGCATATTATACAAATTGTTGTTTTCAATTTTATTCTTCTCTTTTAGCTTCTATTTCAAATATCACTAATTTTTGTGTTTTATTCCTATATTTTATTACTTGACATGGTACACATTCAACATTAAAAGTTGAAAGCATCTTGTTAAGTGATTTTGCATTCTCCAAAGTTTTTTGTCAAATCCAATACAATCACAAACGAATAATTTATGAGCTCTTATTGCCCTTATTTATCTTTTGAATGATAGTGTTATCATATGGTCCTATCTTCTTAAATTGGGATCACAAATATTATAATCCTTTTTTGTTGGGAAAAGGTGTGTTGTGCAACTTGCATAATGTTTATACTGTAAAATTAATATTTATTTGTGGTGCACCTAGGGAATCTAGGGATATGTGCATCACATGGTTTAGACACATTCTTGGGGCCACTTTGTATGTTGCATCAATTGTAACATTGATTAAATATTTATGTGTGGATTACACATTATTAAAATATTTTTATTGGGAAAAATTAGTAATTAAAAGTAAATGATGGGGGCATAGTTTTGTATGATCATGGTATTAGGAATATGGATACGTAATATCGATTCATGTTTTTGTACATGTTTATTTCTATAGTTGCAATCACATGAACAATTTTTGAGGTTGGTTTTCATTTATATTAAGCTCTCCTATATGTGCATATGTGAACCATAATGTGGGATGTGTGATTGCATAGTTATCCATTATGCTTGTATATATGGTGGATACATTGGAGGAACTTAATGTTTCAGAAGTATTCATGGAGACTCCATAAGTGTATTGTAATGTTTACATTGTTAAATAATATAGAGTGTGGATGCTTTTAGAGGTCATTTTTTTTCATGAGGGTTTTTTCAAAGTATATCTTATGTCATCTTGATGGTATGTTTATCTATTCCTTATATGGTGGATTCTAAATACTCTTTTGCTTATTTTTCTCTCCTAGCGTCATGTGGATATATTTATTATTTCTACAATTTTTATTTTCATTTGGTATTAGATATTGATTGTGAGGTTGTGGGAGATGTCCTTGGTTGTAAGACTTGCCATGTGTAGATTCTTATGTGTATTATTAAAAAATAATTAAGGCATTTTCAAGGTCACATGCATGTTTACAAACTTGAGTTATTATAAATCTGGTGTTTGATAAAGATTTGGAAAGTGGTTTTTGTGTTAGGTCTCTTATTATGAGGAGTTTGGAGATAAGATTTTTTTCGAGACCTATTGATCTGTTAGGATCTTTGATGAAAGTTGCTTAGCAAATGTTTAATTTATGTAAACCGAATTTAATGCCTTAAACTTAATTTTAAGTTCTTAAAAAGACATTAAGTAAATTAGAACTATAGGAATAATAACACATAAGAGAAGACAAATACAACAAATTGATAACGAAGTTCACCAAAATGGTTGCGTCTCCATGTCCCTCTCCAACGAGTGACCAATCCTTGATTATGCTCTAAATTCTTGATTACAAGACACCTTCAATCTGCTACAAAGTCTCCTTGGATGATAATGAAATGAAGAATATTCCCCTCCTTCAAATAAAAATTAACTTGGCCTAAAGCCTCTCATAGCTATTTGCACAGAGTTGAAATTATCTCATCATCTAATTCCCAATTTCCTCACCACTATTCTCCCAAGCCAAAAATCCCCCCTTTAAATACAACTTAACATTCTATATGGGGGTTAACAAACATATTTTTTCATATATTTCCCTATCTCCTAAACTAAGCCCTTATCCCCATTTAAATCTCCTTGAAATAAATATGGACTTAATGTTTTTGGCAACCCTTAATTCATGGAATTCGAGTTGCATTTTAAGGTTTGCATGGATATAGTTTTTAATGCTCTTCTTAAGGGCTTAGCTTTACTTTAAAAAGGATAAAGTGCTCAAAATACCACCAAGAATGCCCAACACTTGAAATGGTATTTGTAAAGTCTTTAAATAAAACAGGTGCCTAAATATATTTTGAAAATGATGCATGATCCATTGGTGTGGAGTAAAAGTAAAGAGGGGGAGGTTTCCAACGCGGAGTGCCACATGGTGCCCAATGATTGGGTCACGTAGCACCATTTAATTCACCACCTCATTAACATGTGTCACACCATCAGTGGCCCATGTGTCAAGTTGTGTTGATTCGACTACCATGTCAATAGCCATGTTTCATGCCACATCATCAACTCCCACTGTGCCTGCCACGTTAGCATGCTGACATCAACATCCGTACTGTCCTGGTCAACCTTTTTCCTGCAAAATTTGATCGGCCATAACTTGCGTACAACTCCGTTTGACATTATTCAAGTAGCATTGGAATCATCTCGACAAGCACTTCAACATAGGGTTTTTTTTGGAGAGTTTGGAACAATCAATTTTTTGGTGAAAAACATATCCACCTAGATCACCTCTTAGAAAATAAAATATCACCATTGAGTCTAGAAGGCCCAAAAATCTATGGATTGACATAAAAAACATCTATGTTTGAACGTGATTTTGTTTGGCCATTTTTAGGGCCATGGACCATACATAAGCCATACAACCATATGGTTAATAAAATAATCAAATAGAAAATTATGGATAGGTTGTAGGGAAATAATAATAAAATATATAAAAATTTATAGAATTAAATATTTTTTATTAGAAGGGATGATGGTATTAGGATTACCTAGTGGTTTAATTTCTATGATAAAGGTTTGGGGACTAGCACTCAATTTTTCTAGGAAGCCTATCTTGTGGAGACTAAATCACTTAGAGTTGTAGAGGGGCCACACTATCAGTGGGTTGCCTCATCCTACCACCTTTTCCAATGGAAAATAGCATCAAGCAATCTAATTGTAATGCTCAACCACACAACCCAAAGGAAACAACATCATCTATCATTTATGGCACGAATTTAACATGCAACATAATATTAGCATTCAACACTTGAAATGAAACTATACATGTACAACATATAACAAAGTCCCTTGGGGTTACATGACTATATTAATTTTCGTTCAACATCTATTACATTACATGAAAGATAAGCATCCACTAGTAACCATAAGATAATATCATGGACGATACATTTTTAACATGAAAATACATCACAGCTCAAGGATTACATCAATACAATGTTGCTTCCCAAATTGGCAAAGTACAATAACATGGAATGATACAAATCATCAAGACTGGAACCAACACTAGTACATCTCGGAGTCACTACAAAGGTACAATTATGCACATCTCGATCTTCGGCTGGGGACCCAATGGGGTGCATAACACGTTCCACCTGACCACGTGGACCCTAAGGCCCACCCCCCATGCTAAGAGATGACAAGAAGGACCACAACAAATACCATCAAGAAATACAAGGTTTACAAGACTCCACAACATGAGCAACAATAACACAAGAGATCATTCAGCACAAGAAAACATAAGCAACAAGAACAAAGCAGCATTAAACAACAGTACACCACTTCCAAAAGCCCACAAAATAAAATGGAAATATGAGTCAAGTAAATGCAAGGATGTAGCAGGGGAGAGTGGCATCGCATGGTCCATGGGTTATCCTAAAAGTTTAAATGTTGGCCATCTTGATAGCCTAGACGCCGCCCCCATCTATGGTTGTCCTGACAGCCTCTCACTAGGCGTTAGCCCCATAGGGTGACACATGCGGGACCAATTATCCTCTCGTGGGGACAATAATATTGGTCTTGTCGACTAGGCCTTCCCAACCCATCCTTAGCCTGAAGGAGCGCTACAGGCATGGGTAAGGTATCCAATTATCTTAGTTAAAGTGAAAATTCTACCCAAATCCCTAATTAGTTAATTATGTTATCACTTGATTAGAAAACTCCCACATGGGTTGTCCTAGATGCCGCTTTGTGCGTTGGTCCCCACTAGAAGCCACTCCCCCTTCTACAACTAGAGAACCTAGCTGAGTTGATAGGGCAACCAATATGCACAAATCTCATAACAGCAAGAACATACACCATAGTGAGGCATGAACCATCTCGTACGAAGAATTGACCATAAAGGAAATAAATAGTGCATAGCTAAAATCCCTTCAAATATCACATCAATCAAGATTACAGGATCACCACATATACTTGGGCTACAACATGGCTTTCTCAAGCCTCTGGAAGACTTTAACAAATCACTAATACAATGGTTTCCCAACAAAGTGGCAACAATAACTTGAAATCGAAAACCAACCATGATAAGCAAAATCAACTTACTTTCCAAAATCATTCACATAAATCATCACAAAGAAATAATCAAGGTATCCATCAATAGGAAATTCCCCCTAGCCACAGGAAATACACATATGACTCAAATACAAACAATCAAACCATTCAGACATCCATGAAACCTTATTTCTACAACTCATGTTCCTTAATTCACCTAATTGGATCATTTATAAATCAATGACAATTATATATACAAATTACATCACATGAGAATGCATTATAATCTTCATTAGGCCCCACTAGTTAACTTCATTTCCTTGTAGCCAATTTACTTAAGAAGAAATAAGATGCAAATCAAATATTAATCTAAGTAAATATATCCAAGGTACATTTTTATGTCTATAAATGAAGCTATAACCATTCACATTAATAATACATATATATAAGATGTCACTCACAACATTATTACATCAAGTATCAACTCTAACTTATGTCACTCCCAATTATCCTAGCTTGATACAACAGAAGAAAGAGATAACTTTTTGGTTATTACCTTGTGATCATATAATAATATTTCATGATAGTATAAAAATATCCATTTAAGAAATTTATCCTTCAAATATCAATCTAAACCAATGTTTGATTATGGAATTCAATTCAAATTATATGAATAAATAAAATAAGGGTCATATTTGAATATAATTCTATTGAAGATGAAAACTAAACTAATGTTATAACATGTACTTGTTGCAGGTACTACTTGTTGGCTATGCAATAACTATGAAATATTAATGATAATCAAATGAAACCCTAAGGGAATAACACTAATGACTATCAATCAATTCACTATACAATAATCATGGATTCTCTTTCTTTTTTTTATCAATAAATGTATAATGATGCAAACCATATATTCTAAAACATAGACAAAGGATTAAGTGAGAACTGCAAATATGTGGAAATGATTTTTCAATCCTAATAGGAGTCTTCTAGGGTGGAAATCAAGTCTAGAATTTTCAAATCCAAACTCCATCTTATCTTACTAGTCAACTATGTTGACTATTAAAAATTCATACCCAAGATTGATAAATACTTTCTCCAATGATTCCCAAATTAAAAATTAGATTTTATAATTAATTTCCTACAACTAAGACTCA
This sequence comes from Sequoia sempervirens, assembly GCA_007258455.2. Classification (NCBI taxonomy): domain Eukaryota; kingdom Viridiplantae; phylum Streptophyta; class Pinopsida; order Cupressales; family Cupressaceae; genus Sequoia; species Sequoia sempervirens. The sequence goes on along the minus strand of VDFB02105551.1, from coordinate 23,695 downwards.
TAAAAAGAAACCTATTGCCTTTATGTAGTTGTCCCTCCTTTTCCATAACCATGATTAATTATTTGTTTAAATCCATGTTATTTATATTTATACAGACATATATATTTGTCTATGGATTTATATATATTCATATTTATATACATATACTTCATCATATATATAGATATGTATATTTATTCATGAAACTAAAAGTAGATACAATATCCCAAATTACAAATGGCCACATCAATTGAACAGACATATATAGTTGTTTATATTTAACAAGTAGCATTTTGTTTGAATTAACAGTTTATATGATGCCACTATATCTATAAGAAAGAAATTGAATTATTCATTGCTCCTTACTGACAGCGAGGTTGCTAAGAATTAAGGGCCCGAAAATGCAACTGGGGTTAGCTCTGAAGTATACATTGATGTTGCAAACACATTTAACAACAATGATGAAGATAAGGAAGTGAAACAAAACCCAAGGTTGAAGTAAATGGAGGAGAACCAGGCATCCCTATGATCTAATAAACAAGAGATGGCTAAAGAAGAGCAGCGTTGGCAGCACTAGACAAAACTCGCAAGGCAAAAGAATGACGAAGCTGCAGGAAGAATGGTTGCAGGGGTATTGGTATAGAGATAGACATGGCTCTTTCAAGCCATCCACTGAGATGGTATACTTACAACAGTCTGTTGGATTTAATGCAATAAGCATGAAAAATTGTTTGACAGAATTCCACAAAGAGTTGTGGCCTCATGGACATTGCGGATGCACTCACAAAAGATTTGCTCCAAATACTTTAGCAAATTCCAAGCATACGCAATAACCAGGGAAATTGTTTATCAACGAAGTGGTGAAGACATTTGAACTATTCAAGGGCGCACTAAGTATATATCTTCCATGAGAATGCATACCAACCTTGCAGTTGCAAAGAAATGACCAAATGGCTTGTTGGCTTAGAAGCCTCCAAGCAAATTCAAATGATCAGAGTTTTAATTAGGATGTGTGAATAGCTAGGAATTCTCTTAGTTGTCTGATAGGTATACTGCTGAAACCACTCCTACTGAGAGCTTTTACCCCTTTCTCAAGGACTAACGATGGTTGGGGGTGCGCTAAGGGTATAGAGGAAGGGCCCCTTCAAATTTGTTTTTAAGAGGATGCAGGGAATAATTAGTAAAGAATTCCAAATATAAGGAACTAGTTGTAATGAGATCATTATTCTCACCATCCCAGTTTAATAATATAAGATCGTTAACAAATAGTAATCACCACCAAGAATACCAAACACTGGAGCATAAATCGGATTCCAAAGGAAGTCTAAAATAAAGGGAAAAACCTTAACATACAAGAGTGTTTTAATCTCATACCAAACAAGGGGTGCGTAGAAAAATAGCGACAAAGATTTAGGTGAGGTGGGGCACTTAAAAAGAAGGCGCACAACAAGCATGGAAAATAGCTATCGAATGCGAAACCTTGAGAAGATTAAAAAAAACATAGGGAGAAATCACTTGCCAGTTCTTTACGCCCTTGAAAGAAATTCTTCCAATATCTCCCTCATGCACAATCCCTTGTCGATTCCAACTCTATCTACTCATGCCTTCCTCTAAGATTCAAGAAGTATTCTCCTCCTCTCTTGATCTTCTTCTTGTTACATACATTTGCAGCCCAAGAGAGTGTCAATGGCTTCCCCCCCCCAACCAAAACCAACCAGTCAGCATGTTCTAATTTCTTACATAATCTCACGATCTAGCCTAAGCCATAGGACCATTAACCTTGTTGTGCTCCCCATACATCTGTAGCCTTTTAGACACGAGATCCTAGTTTGTTAATAGGAGGTAACCCCCGGACTCGCTTGTGAGAAGAGAGATGGTAATAATGTGTAGTCAATATGTAGAGTATAACCAAGAATATAAAGCTCAACCATTGCTCTCCTATTCCCATCAAAATTGCCGCCGCAAGCCATTTCATAACTGACAAGTACTAAATTTCAAATCGTAACTAACTTCCACTTCATAAGATTCATTTTTTTTCTTTTATTTTAGTTACAAGGAATCTTTAATTATGGGCAGCATTTACTCGAGGAGAGCGGTTACAAAATGGTTACCAACAATATCCTTTAATTAGATCTTTCATAACAAATTGACATATCAATGCAATAAATCTTAATTTATTTATTTTAACTTACTTTTTAATTTGCACGAAAAATCTAATTAACATATTTAATTTTTATATCTCTTTATTAATCATAATTTTTATTTATTTAAACCATGTAAAATTATTAACAATATTTTATTTAATCAAAGCAAATTAAAATCAAGCAGTCCCTGACTTCCCACAAACAGAAAACAACACGACGACAACATAGAGAGTGGGGCACTACATCCTCCCCCCCTAAGATCCGACTTACTCCTGGAAGTCGCCAAACAAAATAAAACATACACATTGATAAACAACATAATTACATCACGACATAATCAAATAACGAGAGACACCCAACAAAACAATTGTCAAAACATGAAAACCATACCAAAGGGTTGAAAGGTGGGGGTACTCTTCCTCTTCGAGGATGATGGCAAGGTTGGGGGACCCTTCTTGTCAACTCTGTGTTTCCACGTCATACCCATTGTGTTTTATGAGGCTCGCTCAGACCTGACAATGCAAGTGGAGTCAAAGCTTGGTACCTGCAATCCTGCATAAAATCAAACGTTGTGTGCAACATATATATATAATATCATATCTACCTAGTGTAGAGGGAATCGTCGTGTCATATGCCTCTCACGAATGAGTGATATGACATCATCCTTCTAACACCCTACAATCAGTGAGACATCATAAATGATCATCAATAACAATTACTAATCATATGTAAATATAACTATAAATCTACATGTTAAAAATAACCAATTAATTACCTTCATCATCGAGATTTGAAGTCGACTACCTGAAAACCACAAACTAGGGTGGAAACATAACACCTTAGTACCAGTTATTCAAGCTAATTCATTACCAAGACACACATTTCTGGTTAAACATCATCATTTACACATCAAGCATTCTAAAAAATCTCACAACATATGTGACACAAGATCATATATTTTATGCCTTTTCAGAAACAGACACACAATTTAACACATCAAAAGCTCAAAATTCAAGTTTAAACACACACTCATCACATACACACTCAAATTCAATTCACAAGACACACACCACAAGGTAAACACAAGGGTCCCAAAATGTATTTCCGGTAGGAAGGATGTCGATACATTGCGCACTACACCGAGGGTCCTATCCTTTCCATCATTTTTTGCACCTTGGACCAACACCACCTACATACAATCTCAAATTGCTAAGTGTGGATGATGCAAAAGAAAATACATAATCCTCAAGAGTACGAGCAACTAGGTTGACGTAATGGGCTCATAGTGCCCAGTGTATGAACCTAGGTTTTGATACCATGTGCAATGCCCTACCATGCAACCCTAAAGGAAACATCATCTATCATTTATGGCACTTTTTTTTTAAGTAACTAACATGCAACATAATATTAACATTCAACACTTGAAATGAAACTATACATGTACAACATATAACAAAGTCCCTTGGGGTTACATGACTACATTACTTTTTGTTCAACATCTATTACATTACATGAAAGATAAGCATCCACTAGTAACCATAAAATAATATCACGGACGATGCATTTTAAATGAAAATACATCGCTCAAGGATTACATCAATACAATGTTGCTTCCCAAATGGGAAAAGCACAATAACATGGAATGATACAAATCATCAAGATTGGAACCAACACTGGTACATCTCAGAGTCACTGCAAAGGTACAATTCTGCACATCCTGATCTTCGGTTGGGGACCCAATGGGGTGTATAACACGTTCCACCTAACCACATGGACCCTAAGGCCCACCCTCGTGCTAAGAGAAGACAAGAAGGACCACAATGAATACCATCAAAAAAGATAAGGTTTACAAAACTCCACGACATGAGCAAAAATAACACAAGAGATCATTCAGCACAAGAAAACATAAGCAACAAGAACAAAGCAACATTAAATGATAGTACACTACTTCTAGAGGTCCACAACATAAAATGGAAATATGTGTCAAGTAAATGAAAGGATGTAGCAAGGGAGAGTGTCATCGCACGGTCCATGGGTTATCCTGATAGTCTAGACGTCGGTCATCCTGACAGCCTAAACATCACCCCCATCTATGGTTGTCCTAACAGCCTCTCACTAGGCGTCGGCCCCATAAGGTGACACATGAGGGACCAATTATCCTCTCGTGGGGACAAGGATATTGGTATTTCTAACCAGGCCTTCTCAACCCATCCTTAGCCTGAAGGAGCACTACAGGCATGGGTGAGGCATCCAATTATCTTAGTTAAGGTGAAAATTCTACCCAAATCCCTAATTAGTTAATTAAGTTATCACTTGATTAGAAAACTCCCACATGGGTTGTCCTATATGCCGCTTTGTGCACCAGTCCCCACTGGAAGCCACTCCCCCTTCTACAACTAGAGAATCCAACTGAGTTGAAAGGGCAACCAATATGCACAAATCTCATAACAACAAGAACATACACCACAGCGAGGCATTAACTATCCCACATGAAGAATTGACCATAAAGGAAATAAATAGTGCATAACTAAAATCCCTTCAAATATCACATCAATCAAGATTACAGGATCACCACATATACTTGGGCTACAACATGGCTTTCCCAAGCCTCTAGAAGACTTTAACAAATCACTAATACAATGGTTTCCCAACAAAGTGGCAACAATAACTTGAAATCGAAAACCAACCACAATAAGCAATATCAACTTACATTCCAAAATCATTTACATAATTCATCACAAAGAAATAATCAAGGTATCCATCAATAGGAAATTCCCCCTAGCCACTAGAAATACACATGACTCAAATACAAACAATCAAACCATCCAAACATCCATGAAACCTTATTTCTACAACTCATGTTCCTTAATTCACCTTATTGGATCATTTATAAATCAATGACAATTATATATACAAATTACATCACATGAGAATGCATTATAATCTTCATTAGGCCCCACTGGTTAACTTCATTTCCTTGTAGCCAATTTACTTAAGAAGAAATGAGATCCAAATCAAATATTAATCTAAGCAAATATATCCAAGGTACATTTTTATGTCTATAAATGAAGCTATAACCATTCACATTAATAATACATATATATAAGATGTCACTCACAACATTATTACATCTTATCAACTATAACTTATGTCACTCTCTATTATCTTAGCTTGATACAACACAACAAAGAGATAACTTTTTGGTTATTACCTTGTGATCATATAATAATATGTCATGATAGTATAAAAATATCCATTTAAGAAATTTATCTTTTATATATCAATCTAAACCAATGTTTGATTATGGAATTCAATTCAAATTATATGAATAAATAAAATAAGGGTCATATTTGAATATAATTTTATTGAAGATGAAAACTAAACTAATGTTATAGCATGTACTTGTTATAGGTACTACTTGTTGGTTATGCAATAACTATGAAATATTAATGATAATCAAATGAAACCCTAAGGGCATAACACTAATGACTATCAATCAATTCAATATACAATAATAATGGATTTTCTTTCTTTTTTTATCAATAAATGTATAATGATGCAAACCATATATTCTAAAACATAGACAAAGGATTAAGTGAGAACTGCAAATATGTGGAAATGGTTTTTCAATCCTAATAGGAGTCTTTTAGGGTGGAAATCAAGTCTAGAATTTTCAAGTCCAAATTCCATCTTATCTTACTAGTCAACTATGTTGACTATTAAAAATTTATACCCAAGATTTATAAATACTTTCTCCAATGATTCCCAAAATAAGAATTAGATTTTATAATTAATTTCCTACAACTAAAGGTCATAAAAAGAAACCTATTGCCTTTATGTAGTTGTCCCTCGTTTTCCATAACCATGATTAATTATTTGTTTAAAGCCATGTTATTTATATTTATACCTATATTTATACAGACATATATATCTATCTATGGATTTATATATATTCATATTTATATACATATACTCCGTCATATATATAGATATGTATATTTATTCACGAAACTAAAAGTAGATTCAATATCCCAAATTACAAATGGCCACTTCAATTGAACAGACATATATAGTTGTTTATATTTAACAAGTAGCATTTTGTTTGAATTAACAATTTATACTATGCCACTATATCTATAAGAAAGAAATCGAATAATTCATTGCTCCTTACTGACACTGAGGCTAATAAGAATTAAGGGACCAAAAATGCAACTGGGGTTAGCTCTGAAGTATACATTGATGTTGCAAACACATTTAATAACAACGATGAAGATGAGGAAGTGAAACAAAACCCAATGTTGAAGTAAATGGAGGAGAACCAGGTATCTCCAAGGCATCCCTACGATCTGATAAATAAGAGATGGCTAAAGAAGAGCAGCGTCGGCAACACTAGATAGAACTCGCAAGGAAAAAGAATGAGGAAGCTGAAGGAAGAATGGTTGCAGGGGTGTTGGTATAGAGATAGACATGGCTCTTTCAAGCCATCCACCGAGATGGTATACTTACAACAGTCTATTGGATATAATGCAATAAGCATGAAAAATTGTTTGACAAAATGCCACAAAGAGTTGCGGCCTCATGGACATTGTAGATGCACTCACAAAAGATTTGTTCCAAAGACTTTAGCAACTTCCAAGCATACGTAATAAGCAGGGGAATTTTTTATCAATGAAGTGGTGAAGACATTTGAACTATTCATGAGCGCACTAAGTATATCTCTTCCATGAGAATGTATACCAACCTTGTAGTTACAGAGAAATGACCAAATGGCTTGTTGGCTTAGAAGCCTCCAAGCAAATTCAAATGATCAAATTTTTAATTAGGATGTGTGAACAGTTGAATTATCTTAGAAGTTTTCAGATAGGTATACCACTGAAACCATTCCTACTGAGAGATTTTGTCCCTTTCTCAGGGACTAACGATGGTTGGGGGTGCACTAAAGGTATAGAGGAAGGGCCCCATCAAATTCATTTTCAAGAGGATGCAGGGAATAATTAGTAAAGAATTCCAAATATAAGGAACCAGTTATAATGAGATCATTATTCTCACCATCCCAGTTTAGTAATATAAGATTGTTAGCAAATAGTAATCACCACCAAGAATACCAAACACTAGAGCATAAATCGGATTCCAAAGGAAGTCTAAAATAAAGGGAAAAACCTTAACATACAAGAGTGTTTTAATCTCATACCAAACAGGGGGTGCACAGGAAAATAGCGATAGAGATTCAAGTGAGGTGGGGCGCTTAAGAAGAAGGTGCACAACAAGCATGGAAAATAGCTATCAAATGCAAAACCTTGAGAAGATTAAAAAAAACATAGGGAGAAATCACTTTCCGGATCTTTACACCCTTGAAAGAACTTCTTCCAATCTCTCCCTCATGTGCAATCCCTTGTCGATTCCAACTCTATCTACTCATGCCTTCCTCTAACATTCAAGAAGTATTCTCCTCCTCTCTTGATCTACTTCTTGTTACATATAGCTGCAACCCAAGAGAGTGTCAATGGATTCCCCCCCCCCCAAAAGCAACCAGTCAGCATGTTCTAATTTCTTACATAATCTCACGATCTAGCCTAAGCCATAGGGGCATTAACCTTGTTGTGCTCCCCATACATCTATAGCCTTTTAGACACAAGATCCTAGTTGTTAATAGGAGGTAACCCCTGGACTCGCCTGTGAGAAGAGAGACGGTAATAATGTGTAGTCAATATGTAGAGTATAACCAAGAATATAAAGCTCAACCATTGCTCTCCTATTCCCAGCAAAATTGCAGCTGCAAGCCATTTCATAACTAACAAGTACTAAATTTCAAATCGTAACTGTCTTCCACTTCATAAGGTTCATTTTTTTTCTTTATTTTCGGTTACAAGGAATCTTTAATTATGGGAAGCATTTACTCCAGGAAAGCAGTTACAAAATCATTACCAACAATATCCTTTAATTAGATCTTTCATAACAAATTGACATATCAATGCAATAAATCTTAATTTATTTATTTTAACTTACTTTTTAATTTGCATGAAAAATCTAATTAACATATTTAATTTTTATATATCTTTATTAATCATAATTTTAATTTATTTAAACCGTATAAAATCATTAATAATATTTTATTTAATCAAAGCAAATTAAAATCAAGCAGTCCCCAACCTCCCACAAATGGAAAACAACACGATGACAACATAGACAATGGGGCACTACATCCTCCCCCCCTAAGATTCGACTTACTCCTGGAAGTCGCCAAACAAAATAAAACATACACATTGATAAACAACATAATTACATCACGACATAATCAAATAACAGGAGACACCCAACAAAACAACCGTCAAAACATGAAAACCATACCAAAGGGTTGAAAGGTGGGGGTACTCTTCCTCTTCGAGGATGATGGCAAGGTTGGGGGACCCTTCTTGTCAACTCTATGTTTCCACGTCATACCCATTGTGTTTTATGAGGCTCACTCAGACCTGACAATGCAAGTGGAGTCGAAGCTTGGTACCTGCAATCCTGCATAAAATCAAACGTGTGCAACATATATATATAATATCATATCTACCTAGTGTAGAGGGAATCGTTGTGTCATATGCCTCTCACGAATGAGTGATACGACATCATCCTTCTAACAACCTACAATCAGTGAGACATCATAAACGATCATCAATAACAATTACTAATCAGATGCAAATATAGTATTAAATCTATATGTTAAACATAACCAATTAATTACCTTCATCATCAAGATTCGAAGCTGACTACCTGAAAACCACAAACTAGGGTGGAAACATAACACCTTAGTACCAGTTATTCATCAAGATTTAAAGGGAATCCTTGTGTCATATGCCTCTCACAAATGAGTGATACGACATCGTCCTTCTAACACCCTACAATTAGTGAGACATCATGAACGATCATCAATAATAATTACTAATCAGATGTAAATATAGTATTAAATCTACAAGTTAAACATAACCAATTAATTACCTTCATCATCAAGATTCAAAGTGACTACCTGAAAACCACAAACTAGGGTGGAAACATAACACCTTAGTACTAGTTATTCAAGCTAATTCATTACCAAGACACACATTTATGGTTAAACATCATCATTTACACATCAGGCATTCCACAAAATCTCACAACATATATGACACAAGATCATATATTTTACGCCTTTTTAGAAACAGACACACAATTTAACACATCAAAAGCTCAAAATTCAAGTTTAAACACACACTCAAATTCACTTCACAGGACACACACCACAAGGTAAACACAAGGGTCCCAAAATTCATTTCCGATAGGAAGGATATCAGTGCATTGCCCACTACACTGAGGGTCCTATTCTTTCCACCATTTTCTGCACCTTAGACCAACACCACCTAGATACAATCTCGAATTGCTAAGTGTAGATGACGCAAAAGAAAAGACGTAATCCTCAAGAGTACGAGAAACTAGGTTGACATAATGGGCTCATAGTTCCCAGTGTATGAAACTAGACTCTGATACCATGTGTAATGCCCTGCCACACAACCCCAAAGGAAACAACATCATCTATCATTTATGGCACGTTTTTTTTTTAAGTAACTAACATGCAACATAATAGTAATATTCAACACTTGAAATGAAACTATACATGTACAACATATAACAAAGTCCCTTGGGGTTACATGACTACATTACTTTTTGTTCAACATCTATTACATTACATGAAAGATAAGCATCCACTAGTAACCATAAGATAATATCATGGACAATACATTTTAACATGAAAATACATTGCCCAAGGATTACATCAATACAATGTTGCTTCCCAAATGGGAAAAGCACAATAACATGGAATGATACAAATCATCAAGACTGGAACCAACACTGGTACATCTCAGAGTCACTGCAAAGGTACAATTTTGCACATCCCGATTTTCGGTTGGGGACCCAATGGGGTGCATAACATGTTCCACCCGACCACATGGACCCTAAGGCCCACCCTCGTGCTAAGAGATGACAAGAAGGACCACAACGAATACCATCAAAAAAGATAAGGTTTACAAAACTCCACGACATGAGCAACAATAACACAAGAGATCATTCAGCACAAGAAAACATAAGCAACAAGAACAAAGCAACATTAAATGACAGTACACTACTTCCAGAGACCCACAACATAAAATGGAAATGTGAGTCAAGTAAATGCAAGGATGTAGCAGAGGATAGTGTCATCGCATGGTCCATCAGTTATCCTGACGATCTAGACGTCAGTCATCCTGATAGTCTAGACGTTGCCCCCATCTATGGTTGTCCTAACAGCCTCTCACTAGGCGTCGGCCCCATAGGGTGACACATGAGGGACCAATTATCCTCTCGTGGGGACAAGGATATTGGTCTTGCCGACCAAGCCTTCCCAACCCATAATTAGCCTGAAGGAGCACTACAAGCATGGGTGAGGCATCCAATTATCTTAGTTAAGGTGAAAATTCTACACAAATCCCTAATTAGTTAATTAAGTTATCACTTGATTAGAAAACTCCCACATGGGTTGTCCTGTACGCCGCTTTGTGCATCGGCCCCCACTAGAAGCCACTTCCCCTTCTACAACTAGAGAACCCAACTGAGTTGACAAGGCAACCAATATGCACAAATCTCATAACAGTAAGAACATACACCACAACGAGGCATGAACCATCCCGCACAAAGAATTGACCATAAAGGAAATAAATAGTGCATAGCTAAAATCCCTTCAAATATCACATCAATCAAGATTACAGGATCACCACATATACTTGGGCTACAACATGGCTTTCCCAAGCCTGTGGAAGACTTTAACAAATCACTAATACAATGGTTTCCCAACAAAGTGGCAACAATAACTTGAAATCGAAAACCAACCACGATAAGCAATATCAACTTACATTCCAAAATCATTTACATAATTCATCACAAAGAAATAATCAAGGTATCCATCAATAGGAAATTCCCCCTAGCCACTGGAAATACACATATGACTCAAATACAAACAATCAAACCATCCAGACATCCATGAAACCTTATTTCTACAACTCATGTTCCTTAATTCACCTTATTGGATCATTTATAAATCAATGAAAATTATATATACAAATTACATCACATGAGAATGCATTATAATCTTCATTAGGCCCCATTGGTTAACTTCATTTCCTTGTAGCCAATTTACTTAAGAAGATATAAGATGCAAATCAAATATTAATCTAAGGAAATATATCCAAGGTAAATTTTTATGTTTGTAAATGAAGCTATAACCATTCACATTAATAATACATATATATAAGATGTCACTTACAACATTATTACATCTTATCAACTCTAACTTATGTCACTCCAAATTATCTTAGCTTGATACAATGGAAGAAAGAGATAACTTTTGGGTTATTACCTTGTGATCATATAATAATATGTCATGATAGTATTAAAATATCCATTTAAGAAATTTATCCTTTAAATATCAATCTAAACCAATGTTTGATTATGGAATTCAATTCAAACTATATGAATAAATAAAATAAGGGTCATATTTGAAAATAATTCTATTGAAGATGAAAACTAAACTATTGTTATAGCATGTACTTGTTATAGGTACTACTTGTTGGCTATGCAATAACTATGAAATATTAATGATAATCAAATGAAACCCTAAGGGCATAACACTAATGACTATCAATCAATTCACTATACAATAACAATGGATTTTCTAAAAAATAATTATCAATAAATGTATAATGATGCAAACCATATCTTCTAAAACATAGACAAAGGATTAAGTGAGAACTGCAAATATGTGGAAATGGTTATTCAATCCTAATAGGAGTCTTTTAGGGTGGAAATCAAGTCTAGAATTTTCAAGTCCAAATTCCATCTTATCTTACTAGTCATCTATGTTGACGATTAAAAATTTATACCCAAGATTGATAAATACTTTCTCCAATGATTCCCAAATTAAGAATTAGATTTTATAATTAATTTCCTACAACTAAGGGTCATAAAAAGAAACCTATTGCCTTTATATAGTTGTCTCTCCTTTTCCATAACCATGATTAATTATTTGTTTAAAGCCATGTTATTTATATTTATACAGACATATATATTTGTCTATGGATTTATATATATTCATATTTATATGCATATACTCTGTCATATATATAGATATGTATATTTATTCATGAAACTAAAAGTAGATTCAATATCCCAAATTACAAATGGCCACATCAATTGAACATACATATATAGTTGTTTATATTTAACAAGTAGCATTTTTTTTAAATAATAGTTTATACTATGTCATTCTATCTATAAGAAAGAAATTGAATTATTCATTGCTCCTTACTAACACTGAGGTTGCTAAGCATTAAGGGCCTGAAAATGCAACTCGGGTTAGCTTCGAAGTATGCATTGATGTTGCAAACACATTTAACAACAACGATGAAGACGAGGAAGTGAAACAAAACCCAAGGCTGAAGTAAATGGAGGAGAACCAGGCATCTCCAAGGCATCCCTACAATCTAATAAACAAGAGATGTCTAAAGAAGAGCAGCGTCGGCAGCACCAGACAGAAATCGCAAGGAAAAAGAATGAGGAAGCTGCAGGAAGAATGGTTGCAAGGGTATTGGTATATGAAAAGAAACATGGAGCAGAGGAGAAGAACAACACAGAGTAGAACTCTGAATTGAGTTCTGCCGAATACAGGTTCATTTATACAATTTATAATCAAATACATAATGAATCCCGCAAGCACTGTAGACTAGTGTTAGCTACAGAATTTATCATGAGCAGGTGAGATAGTCTCAACGTGGATGGCATGGACGGCTAGAGTCGGTGGGAGTCGGTGTGGAGTGAACCTGCTATTGGTTTGTGTTAACAATCTGTTGTTGATAATTAATTTACCTTTTCTAACAAATGTTACAAATGTTATTATAAATTTGGGATCAACCTAGATCATAAGAATTATACCCAAAATTGGAAATTCAAGCTCTAAGGCTTCCTATGAATATGTTTCTTTTGTTGGATCTATAACTACTCCTCCTTCATCCCAAAATATTATCCTCCTCAAAAAATGGTGACCAATATTGATGTATTCATGGAAAGAAGGCATGTAGGCTAGCGCATCTTTGTAGATTCTATGTGTTGGCCTATAGTCACAAGTCTCACCCTAAACTAGAGACTCATGCATTGGACTATTGATTCCAGAAAACGACTACTAAAGTACAATGAACATGTGAAAAGAAAACTATAAGTACTCTATTAAGAGAATTCTATCAATGCATAAAGGTGAAAACATTTCTATTTCATATCTATCAAAGGTATCAACTAGTTTATTTTTTTCTATATTATGATTATGATGCAATGTTTTATAGGGGATTTATCCTAGCATCACTTCCTCATGCACCTACAAATATGATTATTAATTAGAGGCCCATACATGTCAAAATTAGTTATCACTTACATTTTGTAGTTTGGTTATTACTCACTTTTGGTGAGATGTAAATTATTATTATATCTACACACAATATTCAAATAATTATACTAACTACAAAATATGAGAGGTTTACAATTTTGTCAACATGTTTGTTGGTCAATTATAGTATTTGTTAGAACACATTTGTCGTTGCACCAAAAGATCCACCTATTAACGCCCGATACAAACACCATAGATAAATGAATCCACGGGAGGCAGTTAGTCCATGTCACGAATCCGAAGGGAGACAATGGCGATTAGTCCAACAATCCCCCTCAACGTCACCCGAGGGGATTTGAACCAATGACCATAGCTCTAATACCATTTGGTGGAACACATTTGTCGTTGCACCAAAAGATCGACCTGTTAATGCATGATATAAATGTCATAGATAAATGGATCCACAAGAGGCAGTTATCCCATATCACGAATCTGAAGGGAGATGTTGGTGATTAGTCCAATAGTATTAACATGAATGGACTTGATTCATTTATAATATGACCCATCTTTTTATATGGCATTTGATATATTGCACATTTTATACACTACTGCAAAATAACCAAAACTAGCCTAAAATTGCATATTATACAAATTATTCGGTAAAAGCACAAAGTTGTGTCACACGTTTAGCCAACTTATCAGCACAACTTAATTTAAGTATTTTTAACTAAAAATCAATTTTGGTCAAACATATGATCTAGTAAGATTCATTCTAGCTAAGTTAGATACTTCTACAACTTTCTCAACTAAAATTGTTGGCTAAAAATATATGGAGCACCACTTTGAATCCAATTTACCAAAAAAATAAAATAATTTGAAAAACTTGAAGTTTCAATAACTCCTACTAATGTAAATAACATTTTTTTTAAATATAAAAATACCCTTTTGTAGATCCATAAGTGTAGTTTTCAAAAATATATTTATTTTAATAGTTTAATTATTATTTATATTTTATTTTTCATTTTTTACTAAAAGTAGGTTATTAGCACAAAATATTAGGTGTATTACCATGCCAAGGAAAAATACTAAAACTTATTAAAAAAATTGAAAAAAATATGATGCATTAGATAAAAGAATCTATTTCAAGATGGTATAATTTTTTTGATGAAAACATTTGTTTTTTATTCATGCACATTTTAATATTTATTTTAAAATATATATTTATCAAAATTGGAAAAAAAAATATCTGTGCACTAAAGTTTCAAGTTATAAATACACACAAAAATTTTGAAAAAAAAAAAAAATTACTATAAAAAGTTTGACGTCTCATGCAACTTCATTTTTTAGCATTTTATCAGCAACTAAATTATAGTGTTAATTTATTAAAAACTAATTTAAAATAATTTTTTTTTAAAAATACAAACATAAAATATACCAAAAAATACATATTGTACTAGTTTACATCATTTCAAAATTCAAAACATATATGCCACTTTTTAGTGATTTAAGTTTAAAAGTTGGATTAGTGTTTGTTGTTTCCTTTATAAAGTGTGACACAACTTTTTGCTTTTACCCTATTGTTTTCAATTTTATTCTTCTCTTTTATCTTCTATTTCAACTATCATTAATGTTTATGTTGTATGCCTATATTTTATTACTTGACATGGTACACATTCAACATTAAAAGTTGAAAGCATCTTGTTGAGTGATTTTGCATTCTCCAAAGTTGTCTACAAAATCTAGCTAACTTAATACAATCAAAAACTAATAATCTATGAGCTCTTATTACCCTTATTTGTCTTTTGAATGATAGTGTTATCATATGGTCCTATCTCCTTAAATTGGGATCACAATATTATAAGCCTCTTTTGTTGGGAAAAGGTGTGTTGTACAACTTGCATAATGTGTCTACAAAATCTAGCTAACTTAATACAATCAAAAACTAATAATCTATGAGCTCTTATTACCCTTATTTGTCTTTTGAATGATAGTGTTATCATATGGTCCTATCTCCTTAAATTGGGATCACAATATTATAAGCCTCTTTTGTTGGGAAAAGGTGTGTTGTACAACTTGCATAATGTTTATACTGTAAAATTAATATTTATTTCTGGTGTAGCTAGGGAATCTAGGGATGTGTGCATCACATGGTTTAGACACATTCTTTGGGCCACTTTGTTTTTTGTATTGTAACATTGATTAAATATTTATGTGTGGATTACACATTATAAAAATATTTTTATTGGGAAAACTTAGTAATTAAAAGTAAATGACGGGGGCATAGTTTTGTATGATCATGGTATTAGGAATATGGATATGTAATATCACTTGATGTTTTTGTACATGTTTGTTCCTATAGTTGCAATTACATGAACAATCGTTGATGTTGGTTGTTATTTATATTAAGCTCTCCTATATGTGCATATGTGAACCATGACATGGGATGTGTGGATGCATAGTTATCTATTATGCTTGTACATATGGAGGATACATTGGAGGAACTTAATGTTTCAGAAGTATTCATGGAGACTCCATAAGTGTATTGTAATGTTTCCATTGTTAAATAATATAGAGTGTGGATGCTTTTGGAGGTCGTGTTTTTTTTTTTCATGAGGGTTTTTCCAAAGTATATCTTATGTCATCTTGATGGTATGTTTATCTATTCCTTATATGGTGGATCCTAAATACTTTTTCGCTTATTTTTCTCTCCTAGGGTCATGTGGATATATTTATTATTTCTATAATTTTTCTTTTCATTTGGTGCTAGAGATTGTTTGTGAGGTTGTGGGAGATGTCCTTGGTTAGAAGACTCGGCATGTGTAGATTCTTATACGTAGTTGAACCCCTAGTCTTGTTAAAAAAGAATGAAGGAATTTTCAAGGTCACATGCACATTTACAAACTTGAGTTATTATAAATTTGGTATTTGCTAAAGATTTGGAAAGTGGGTTTTGTGTTAGTTCTCTTATTGTGAGGGCTTTGGAGATAAGATTTTGTTGGAGACCTCCTAGAAAATAAAATATCACCATTGAGTCTAGAAGGCCTAAAAATCTATGGATTGACATAAAAATTAACTATGTTTGGACATAATTTTGTTTGGCCATTTTTAGGGCCATGGACCATACATAATCCATACAACCATATGGTTAATAAAATAATCATTAATAGAAAATTATGGTTAGGTTGTAGGGAAATAATAATAAAATAAAATCTATTAAACTTTTTAGAATTGAATATTTTTTATTAGAAGGGATGATGGTATTAGGATTACACTAGTGGTTTAATTGCTATCATAAAGGTTTGGGGACTAGCACTCAATTTTTCTAGGTAGCCCAGCCTATGGAGACTAAATCCCTTAGAGTTGTAGAGGGGCCACACTATCAATGGGTTGCCTCATCCCACCACCTTTCCCAATGGAAACAAGCATCATGCAATTCAATTATCGCCTTGTTTTCACTTGGGTGACACCACCAAAAGACCACTAGGTTGCTACTCGCTTGTTGTTGTCACCAAGGAGCCATCACTCAGATACAAGTTGACCCTTTTTGAAACCTAAAGAGTATTTTATTTCCAAAGGGCATAATTTTCACCTACATTGTTAGATTTTTAACTTTTTATAGGAATCATAATCTCTTTTTGAGCACTATGTAGTGGTATAGGGTTGACCATTATATTTTGTTGTTTGTTTCAAAATTTGGCGCTTGAAGAAAACATTACTCTAAAATGGTTTACATGTGATATTTTAAGCATATAAAATCAGATTTTGGATTTTGAATAGGTGATGGAGAGAATTTGTAACATACTACATAGTGGATCAAGTGGTTTTTTAATTGAATGAGTAGAGAGAGATTTGGACATGTTTGAGCACTTGTATGAGCTTGAAATTTAAGGTGTGATTATATGAGCATGCAAACAAATTTGTGGGCTAAAAATTATGTGAGTATTTTTTTATGAGATCAATATGATAGTATAATAAGTGATCAAATTTGGCACTCTCTGATAAAAAGTTTAAAAATATTTTTAAAGTGATGACTTTGATGGACATAGGTACATAAGTTGACTCTTGGTTTGAGGGCATGGTTAATGTAATGTGTGAGACTTGGAATCTTGGTTCAATGAGAGTTAAGTGTGGGTATAACAATGGTGATATTTATGGTGTCATGAATGTTATTGTATATTTAAGTATTGACATGACATGATTATGTATGCGGTTAATAAGTGGTGAAGTGTTTAGTGTTAGGAGGTTTTTGCTTACCTCTTAGTTGCTTGTTTGGTATCTTGGCTATGGTTACTTTTTTGTGGACCTTTTTGACAAATCAAATTTGGATTTTATTGGTGTTTAAGTCATGAGAGGTTTACATGTTATCTTCTTTGTTATCTTGATATGTAGGTTACTAATATGATGATAAGTTTTCATGTTTCATTGTTTGGTATCTAGAAGTTGTGTAATTTAGTGGGTTGTCCATACCCATAGTGTGTGATAATGACTCACATGTGTATTGTATATATCCATAATCATTTTGTGTTGATGTGGTCTTTGTTAGTTTTCCTTGTTCATCGTATTTGTTTATTAATATGTTGCATTGAGATGGATTATTAGAGTGCTTGGATAGTTAGCTATAGGGACTAGCAACATGAATATTTATCATGATTCAATTGATAGGTTGGTTATATGGTTCCATGGGAGCTATTGGTAGTGATGGTTTATTGGTGATGATAATAATTTAATGGTGGTTTCTTGTATGCTCAGAGATTTGGCATGACATGGTTGTTATGTAGATACACTTATTTTTGGATTGTTTCTTGATTGCAAGTGGCAGTTTATTTTTTCTTTGAGATATTGGTTCTACTTTATTTTTTGGAGTTGCTAGTATTAAAATTGAGTGTTTGTAGAACATGGGTGATCTATATTGAGTATATGGTTATCAAAATGCTATTGATATCACAATATCATGCTTTAGTGGAAGCTTTGATAGTGATGTGGATTGATCACTAGGTGATGGATGGTATTTTATAGTTATTGTTGGCATCATCAAAAATTTCTTGGATTATGATTCTTTCATATAATGAGATTAATTTGATACCTTGAGTTACATTATAAAAAGATGGTTATTTTCATGTGATTGGAGATGTTGAAATCTTGGTGTCATAGAGGATTCTTAAATTCTTTTGTGAGGTGTCAATTTTGACAAGCAATCCTTAGTTTAGAAGATGGTTTGGTATTATTCCATGATTGACTCTTGATTGAGCATTACATATTTGACATGATATAGGTTCTCTTGGGAGTGAGATATTCTCATTTAGAGAATATGATCTTCTTGGAGGAGATGTTAGATCACAATTTCATTATGTATATTTGATTATGTAGTTGAAGCTTTGACAATGATCTAGTTAGTTCTCTTGCTATTGAGTACATTGGTATCTTGCTCGGGAGCTTCATGAGAGTGTGATGTTGCATTTGAATCTTAGCATGGATTTATCATTTGTATGTTCTTATGGATACTTGGAGGCTTGGGTGAGATTGAAGTTATCTCGAGTTTAGATACATTTGTTAAGACAATTATTCTTTGGAAGTTTGAACAAGAATATTGAGGAGCCTTCACTTGAATATAGATATGATTTTTTGATGGAACTATAGAGGATATCATTCTTGGAGATGTTATTATGGATTAGTGCATCCTAGAGGATAAATATTATTCCACATTCTTGTTCTCCTTGATAGGTAGTCATCTGATACATATTGCCCACTTTGTTTTTAGATTCATTTGTGGGAGTTAATGGTTACTCCCCAACACCCCCATGAATATTTGCTAGACCAAAATATCTTGAGAAAACGACAGGATAACTTGCTTCAACAATGCAAGTTGAATATGATTGAATATACAAATGTACATGAGATGCCTTGCTTATAAAGGCAAGGTAGAGAGATAGGATTAGACAAGATCATGAAAAGTGTCCTAATCCTATAACATGTGACAATGAACAAACTAAATACCTATGAATCAAGCAATAAATCTAGATAAGTTCTAGAAAATCCAACTAAGAATTCTAGAAGAAATCTTATATCCTAAGTAAACTTCACGTGTCAATATGTCCCCTAATTCTGCAGTGAGTGAATTAAATAGGTAAAAGACATGTATTTACACCAACACCCCCACTCTTAAGTGCAACTTAGGGAGAATATTATTATGAAAATTATGCAAAGATGAAGATTAAGATGGGTCTCAACTACTAGGCCATGTTAGGTACCCATTTACAATGCAAATATAATCAATCTCTCACAAATAGAGAAAAGGAGAAAACCCAATCGGACAAAACTCCTCTCCAAAAGAGAAAACAAAACAAAACAACATGATGTATGGAAGACTCAATGATACCCCCCAAGGACTACATCCATCATGTATATACAATCAATGAACCCCCCATAAGATGGAAAAAGAGAGACAATATATCCCCCCCACAATGAAGAATATCCAATGCCAATGAAAAATTCCTGAAAACAAAAGATGATCCAATGTCTACAAGAAACACATCTTCCCTTAGGAAGAAACAAATCCATAGGCTAATGAATAAGCCACTCCATTTCCAACTGAAAGGAGGAAGAATGAATTCTCAACATGTGTGCCTCTGAAAATTGAGTAAGAGTCTCCAATATTGAATAAGTTGCAACATAATCATGGTCAAACTCAACCAAGAAACATGAAAAATCAAGTGAATGAGGAGACTCATGAATTTCAATCTCTGAAGACAAAGAAGATGGGATAATAGTTGTGCTAAAACTATCAGCAAAGAGGAGAGAAACCCCCACAAGTTTGTCCTCCAAATCTGCAGTATGAGACTCCACAAACAAGTTAGAAATACCTGTCAAATATTCATCCCACAAAGCAAGATCTAAAAAATTATGATCATCCTACTGAATAGAAACACTGCTAGTTGAACAAGCAAGAGGTGGAGTAGGAAGGTCAACACTGGTCTCCAAAATACCAATGTTTAAATGTCTAAACTTCTCACAAACATGGTTTACACTCGATGAAGGAGTATGATATGCAGTCAAAGGAACATTCACCTTCTAAAGAAAAATGTGAAAAGGAATACAAACAAGATGAATGATCAACCATCCCAATAGCAAAAATATCCCTAGTCTCAAGGTCCCTTATGTACACCCTATCAGGGGTGAACTCAATTGTTTTACCTTGACCCCCATGGGTAATTTAATAAATAGAAAGGAGATTTGATGTCAAGGAACACAAATCACATCATTAAAATTCCCTTCCCACTTACCTTCATATATGTATTATTACCCATCAAAATATGAGGTGGATTACAAGGCTCCAAAGAAGAGAACATATGCATAAATGATGCCATATGATGAGATGCCCCTAAATCAAGAAGCCATCTATTAGATTCGAGACTTGCAGAGGCCAATAATTTTTTTCCTTTCATCTTTTTAAACCAATAGTATATCATGTATTCTCTAACTGAGATGATGAAGGGGTTGTCTATTGAGATGTTGAAGAAGAAGTAGAATACACTAATGAGGGTAGCTGAATGTTAATCTTTTGAAGAAGGTGTGTGAGTTCATCAATCTTCTTATTATAACATCTATGTTCATCATGTCCTATCCTTTTACAATATGTACATTTGAAATTCTTCTTTTTAGATGATTCCTCTTTAGAAGAGGGTGTAGACTCAGGAATTTTATGTGAAGGAGAATCTTTACCTTTCTCATTAGATGGGTTCCTTATTTTTCTTCTTACCTTTGTCACTTGAATCCTTTCTATCCTTTGCAAAAAGAGCATGAGATGTAGAATACTTCAATGTGCCCTTGTGTACCAACTTTGCTTGTTCCCTTGTGAGTTGAGCTAAAAATTCATCAAGAGAAGGCATTTTGTATGCATTACCAAGCACATCCATTGTAGCATAAAATGTAGAAACAAACATTGAATAATCAGGACCAAGCTTAGCAAGAATAGAAAAAATCAACTATTCATCCTCTTTAGTGACCCCACAATTAGATAGTTGTAATCTAAGAGAAATGAGCTTAGAGAAGAAGTCTTGAATATTGTCAAAATATGAAGGATTAAGACTCATTAGTTCATTCTCCAACTTCAATTTCCTCATTTTATCTGGCTTACCAAAGAGACCATCTAAGATAGTCCAAAATTGATTAGGATGAGTGCAAGATGCAACATGATATCTAAGATATAGATAAATGGACAACAATAGAGTACCAAGTGCTTCATCCCTTCTATTAAACTATTTTCTTCTTTTTGTAGCTCTTGAGGGTTCTACAACTTGGCCAAATGTGATTCTTTGCAACTTCAATTTTACAATAACATCCTCATTTGTGATTTCAATTCATGATTGTTATATGGGGTTAGAAGTACAACTTTTCACAAATCCATGATAAAATCAGAAAGTACATTAGAGGAACAACAAATTCCCTTCACAATACAAGCAATTAACCCCTTTGTCTCAAAAAAAGTGACACTTTTTTTTGCAAATTTAAAACAATATATCCAAAAGATAAAAAATCAGCTTCAAACTAAAATTTTAAAATTATGGAAATAAATCTACAAAAAGTGTGTTCATAGAATTGTAGTGCTCCTAAATACCTTCCTGATGCTGCAAATTTTGGGAAAAATGGAGATCAGAGCAAAAAGTTATGAGCTCAGAGGCTAGAAAGCTATATTTGACTTCAACCCTGAAAAAATGGCACAAAACTACAAATTTTCTGCAAAAAACCTACACCACAGTAAAATTGAGATTTCCAACTTTTCGACAACATTTTGTTTGAAAAAAATAGCCTTCGTATGTGAAATTTATTGCAAAATGAAAAAACTAGCCTATTTGGGTACTTTGGGACAAAATTAGCAAGCTAAAACAGTGAAAATTTTTGGCTCCTAGGCATGCATATGACCAATGGCAAAAAAAATGAAAATTAAAATCATTCTGCCACCTTGGGTGGTGAGCTGGAGGCAAGAGGGCAATGGATGGGGTCACACCACCTACACCCCTACTTGGCCTTAACAAGTTTGAATTGTCAGCTTATAAAAACTTTACAAAAAAAAAATCAATAATACAAAATCTATGACTTGTATTAAATGCAAGTTGGCAGTTTGAATATGATTGAATATACAAATGTACATGAGATGCCTTGCTTATAAAGGCAAGGTAGACAGATAGGATTATACAAGATCATGACAAGTGTCTTAATCCTATAACATGTGACAACTAACAAACTAATTACCTAGGAATCAAGCAATAAAACTAGATAAGATGAGTTCTAGAAAATCCAACCTAAGACTTTTAGAAGAAATCTTATATCCTAAGTAAACTTAACATGTGAATATGTCCCCTAATTCCCTAGTGAGTGATTAACTAGGTACAAAACATTTATTCACACCAACATCATTATGTTTTATGCTTTGTTTTCTCATGGATATGGATCATAGCTATTCTTGTTAGTTTTAGAGAGCTCATTTGAGTATTTTTTGACATGTTTATCTCCTTGTGCATGCGAGTTTGATTTATGATATCATTTATGAGGAGTTTAGAACATGTTATTGATCTTATTCATAGTTTTTTGAATGAATATAAGTGTTATCTTCCTTCAATTTTAGATAATATTACATCCATGTTGGTTATATGAGATACATATTTTTTGTTTGATCATTGAGATTAAGTAGTTGGATTTTGTTACAGATTTTCACTTGAGGTTGTGAAAGAGATCTAACTTGGCATAGTGTAGCACTTTGAGGTGTTGATAGGAGTAATTTGAGGTGTTTCTAGGACATGTTATGTGATATGATTTGTAGGTTTTCTCTCTTTGTTCTATAGCTACTTCCTAAGGTTCATATTCACATGTTTGGTTGTGGAGAACTTGAGAGACTTACAATGACATGTTGTGAGAGATTATGTATTTTTTTACTACAATTTTGGATCCTTCTCATTGTTCTTTGTTACAACATGGTTTGATTACTAGCCACGCCTTTGTTTCAATGTTGATTGGTAGACTTGGTATGCCTTGATCTATTTTTAGATTTAACATTACCCTTATAGTGGGAGTTCTTGAATGTGAATATTCTTCATCAACAAGTTTTATATAGGAAACTTGTGATTTTGGTTTATGGATTAGATATGTT
>VDFB02105550.1:0-13223 GCA_007258455.2 Sequoia sempervirens | reverse complement strand
AGTAAGAGGTGCAAGTGGAGGTTGCAACTCGAGGGCTGAAGCCTAAGCTAGTATGGGAGAATGAAATTAGAACTATGAAGTCCAAACTTGTGCTATTTGATCTTTGAAGTCCAAACCAATGTGGAATGGACATCGTCCCTCCGAATACCAAGATGCTTGAGTGGCATGTTAATCAAGGTGTAAGGGTTTATATTTGACACGGGAATCTTGATCTACCTACGAATCTTGCTAATTGAGTTAGTCACAACATCTTAAGCATGTGGTGTAGAAAGTCTTCCATTTGTGTCAACTTGCGTTGAACATAGGTGTGTGGGTGTTAGGTGTATTGTTCCATAGTGTTGTGGCTACATGTACATGTCGGAGGGCAATGTGACATGTTCAGTGTCGCATTTGTATCACGAAAAATTTGTTCATTTAATTTTTGTTTGTTAATGTCTTAGGTGAAAGCTTGGGACATTCCACTTTTTATTGCTTGTCCAACCTATTGTTGGACTTCTAAACCAACCATTTAAGCCTAACAACAACTCTTCTCTCTTTTCAGTTTTTTCCTTCTCCTCTATGTTTTGTGTATCAAGTTGATTACCCATTCTTCTCATGGCTGCCTCTTAGCTAGGATTTTGATTCTTCTTCTTCTATCATCCTTATTGCAACATCAAGCTTCATTGTAGCTTCACCATTTATAAATAATAAAAGCTTTAAAAAGTTCTTTTAAGTTTACTTCTCCAAGAAAAAGATGGTCTTCTCTCTTTTCATCCACTATGGGATTGTCAAGGCATCCCCCTAGCTGCTCCTCTATGGTGTTCTCTAAAATCAATATGGCTTCATCTTCTCCCCCATCAAATAGGGGGCCTCCAAAGATGTTCATCTTTGTTGCTGCTTCATCTCTAATATGAACTGCTTCCATAGCTACAATATCTTAGAGAACCTCTAATGATAGGTTACATTCTTCTTCATAGCGGTCTTTTAAATCTTTTCCTCTTACATGGTAATCATCAATACTTCCCCCTTCTTTAGGGTAACACTGCTCAACATCTTGTCAACGTGGTTGTGATCAAGTGGTACGACCACTTGGATCTCATGTTGGACACCAAAGTTTGAATCTCCTCAAGGACATCTTAGCACCAAAATGGCTTTTTTAAAGCACTAGTCCTGCTTCAATTGATAGAATATATGGTAGGTCTACAAGGTGATGTAGGAGGACAAGCTAGTAGAGTGATAAGGAGGAGGATGCCCTACAAGAAAAATAGGAGGCACAACATCCAAGCCAAAGGAGTGCTAGAGAATTGTGAGCAGCATCAATGGAGCAATAAGGAGTATGTCATGTAGGAGGATATAGGAGGAGTGACATCCAAGCCAAAGGAGCACTACAAGAGAAGGATGAGATGCACTACAAAATGAGATAGGAGGCAGGGTGTTCAAGATGGAGTGCTAGAGAATTGTGAGTAGCACAAGTGGTGAGATAAGGAGGAGAATACCCTACTGGAGGAGATAGGAGGAATGGCGTTCAAGCCAAAGGAGCGCTAGTAGAGATTGTAAGTCCATTGGTATATCCATTGGAAGAGGCATTAGATAGAGTGGTATCTTCTCATGAAGTAAGCGGAGGGGGAATCTGTTACCAAACCTTGAATAATATATCTAAAACACTCCTCAACATCTCCGCCCCCTTTATCCTCATCATCTTCTTCAACCATTGTTTTGGGTAATGCAGATTTACCCTTCTTCAGAATTTCATTAGGAACAAAGTCCCAAGTATTAACTATTTCCTCTCTTAAACTTTTTGCAAAACACATTTAATGGCCTTCCATCCACTAGTAATTCTACTAAGTCATCAAGGTATTTAATCCTTCTATATTCTACTAGTTCTATCCCTTGGCTAGTCTTAGACTCTATGACTTTCTGCTCTTAAAACAGCTCTCACTCACAATGTGAGTATTTATTCCCACCAATCTTTTTCATCTTCTCACAACCCTTGAATGCCTTTGCTTCAGTATTCTTTTCCTTTTCTTTCCCATTCTTTTGGGTTTGCTTCCTTGATTTCTTATTGCTTGTCTCATATTGCTCCAACATACACCATAGTTCCATTTTTTGCAACCTTCTTTACTTGTTTTTGTTTTGCTTTTGCCTCTTCCTTTGTCTTAGTTCTTCTTCCAACTTGGTTACCCTATTTGTCACATCATGGAACAACTTCACCTGTGCATCCATAGCCATAGCCACAATTCTCCTCTAAGATATTCAGTACTCTCCTCAATAACAGATAAAGCTGTCCCCACAAATTCTCTACTCCCAGCATCTTTGGATGCTCTAATACCAAACTGATGCAAACACTCCTCTATTCTCTGTTCTGCAAGTTATTACCTCAACACTGATAAACAAAAAATGTAGCAGACTGAAAAGAATATGCCAAAAAAACATACAGCACAGATAAATATCCTTAAACCAGCGGAAAATGTAGAAGATCTAGTTTTAATTAGAAAAAAACCTTTGCATATCTTCTAACTCCCTTAAATCTAACCAAATGTGTTGCTATTTACAGCCAAAAGGCATCAGTAAGGAAAAAGACTTCTATTTTGACCCTCCAAAATTTAAAACAGCTAGTAGATGACACTTGTTTTCCTTTTTCCACAAAAACAGGACAGTTACAAACAACTGCCATTATTAGAAAAACTAAATTCTTCCTCAATTTCTAAACTGAACTAACAATGCAGTTTAGGTCCTGATTTGGTGGTATCATTTGGGTGTACCCAAAACCAAATATAATACAGTTCTTGTATAAAACTTCATGTCCAAGAGAAACAATACAATCATTAAAGTAAATATGAAGGAATGAATAGCATGAGTTTCCTCAGAACATGATGGATTGCTGTATTCCATTTCTGGTGTAGGCTATGGACCTTGGCTAGAAGTAAGTACAAATTAGATGCATGCTTATGCCAAATAAGAAGGTTACAATTAATGATTGTGTATTGGTACAAAGAATTTTGTACAAAGAAAACAACTACTAATTTAAAATGCAAGGTAGCAAAGAGGATGAGTACTTCTTCATAAGAAGATAAATGGCTGTATTTCATGTGCTTGAAGAGGTCCGGAATCTGCAGCTTAATTCACCCTTAAAATTTAACCAGGAAAAGATGATAACCAGATGCATGCATATGCCCAAGAGCAACTAAAGCAATTGTATTGGTACGATGTGAGTGTTTTTGTTCTGAAACAGGCTAGCTTGGAGCCCGAAGAAAAATGTTGACTTCCTTGATAGGTCGGGAGGCAGCAATCCTTCCTTATATGCAATTTCAGATTCACAGATAGGTATATATCCCACATGTCATCTGGCTGTGACCAAACTAAATAGATATAAAACTTGTACTGAAATTTATGCAAAAGTGAACAACGAATAATGTTAAAGGAGGATTAAAGATATGGACTTCTTAACTGCAGTATGGATGGCTGTTTTCCATATGTTATAGAGGTCTGGATCTCACATCTACCGTTTAAACTCAGGTAAAACAAGGAAAGGATTAAATGTACACACATGAAAAATAGGAAGGGTTCCATGGAACCTACTCAATTGTTACAGTGTGATAGCCTCTGTCAACCAACAACTCTGAAACAGACTAGCCCTCTGCTTTTTATCCTCATTTGTATGCACCCAAAATGAGGATGCGATCTTGATCATTTCAGAAACTAAATTATGTTCAGAAAAATCCAAGGAAAAAACAGAATTTCACAGCAGTTCAAACATTCCCAAATATTTCATTGAAAACTACTTCAAAAACCAGACTCAGGTTCACAATGGCAGCTCAACTTGCTATTTTTCTACTATAAATGCACCGACCAACAAAATGAGGAATATAAATTTTCAAAGCAACAAATTGTCATGTTAGAAAAATATCTCCAAGCTACATTTTGATTAAAATTGTCTCCTAGCAAGAAATTCTGTAAGCTGCATTTTTATTAAAATCAAAATTGTCATCTTGGAAAACATTTTGTGAACCCATGTTCAATCAGGAATAATACACTGCTCCGAAATTTTGTGAAAATTATTAAGCTCAAATCAGGAAACCACATTGAAAGCAATCTTGACAGAAAAGACAGGAGATGCCTGTTCGGATTCTTGAATACACCGGCAAACTTGATAATAGCTGTCATTCTCTCCCACATCGCTTGCATCTTTGGAATGGCAACCAGTAGAGTGCAAATTGATTTTTTTGTAATTTCTCAGGTGGGTTAACACCTACAGAACAGATTTCCAAATCCAAACAACACACCTGCTTCCAATCAATTTTCTCACTCCCTCTTCCTTGCTACTCCTGACTTCATTCTCATTTTTCTGTACTGTTTCCTATGGAAGTTGAAGAAAAGAACCAAGAGAGATGCGTTGAATAACGCATTAAAAACCCAAGCACCCATGCCAGCGCACCCATCCCCTGTGAAATGCAGCCACAGAAGCACAACAGAAACCAAAAAACTGAACAAGAACTGTACAATCTGGCAATTTGTCACAAGTTTCTTCCATGGAGGAGGGTACCCAATACTACACAACAAATAGTACGTATACATCAAAGTATGAACTGATGCATTTGTGATGAGTGCAATAATCTGCAGAGACTGTGAATACTCCAACCACAAGAAACACATCACCACCACCACAGCATGGTGATAAACGTGCAGGAAAGTCAAGGGCCTCTTCTTCAAAACAAGGATAATGGTGTCCACAAATTCATAGAATTTGCTGAGATAAAATACATATGACCAAAAAAATACTCTTCCTATAGGACGAGTGCCTAGTGGGAAACAAAATAGCCATTTTTCCCCCTCATATGACCCTCCTCCCCATAACCACCGTGTTTGTTCCATCTCTGCCCTAGCGGCTTCCCAACATCCCACTACCATGAGGGCCGATAAAGATAATATAATCATGTTATGAATTACAGGAATGGGTCCAAGATGAAGTGGGTGTGACTTTTTCTTCATAACGATCGATAAAATTGTAATGAGGAACAGATAGCTTACCATTCCAGTGAACAAAAACTGCCATGAGGTCCCCCATGTAGTAGTGCTACTCCATCTAAAGTGAGTGATTGCAGGGTAATGTGCAGTCCAGTATCTTATGTCCCCTAAAATTTTTGAAAATGAAAACATTATCAAATCTGGAGAATGCAGATCTGAAGAGTCGATATTCAGATATCAAGCTATCCAAAGCTTTGTGTGTATCATATCGCGTGTTCTTGACGGCTTAAAAAAAATAAAAATTATATATATGGTTTTCCAATAAAATGTCTTCGTTATGTTTTCTTGCTTAATCGTTTAATGATCTGTTAACATTTACTACCCTGCGATAATTTGATACAGTAAAAGCATTTTTAATTTGAAATTGACGGCCGTTTACTCGTCTTGACCCTTATTTTCATAGGGCAGCTATCCAGCCCCAGGAATGCACCGGGGCATGGATGCATCATCCATGGATAGTTGCTGCCAAAATTATATGCACGTACCATGTTTTCAGGACGGAGCTTTGGAAACTTCGCAGTTGTACACTGGTGGTGGCAGACATCGTTCTATGCGCTGCATACTTTGATGGCTTTCACTGCGTTATAAATAAAGTTATAATTTATTATATATTGCTATTATAAAATAATTTAAAGAGTTAAAATTTTAAAAGTATAATTTATGTTTTTTTTTTTCTCTTCTTCAAATTTCATTATTAAGGGAGAGGGCCGATGGTGGGTAGGGTAACCTTGAGCAAGGGGTCCATGTCATCAGCGTCCGAGTCGACTAATTTTTTTTGCCACGTGTCTTCACTGTCGAGCTAGCAGTTTGAAATAAAAATTTGGCAAGATTTTGAGCACGCTTTCCAAGGTTTTAGGGGCGATTTCCAAAAACCTCCAAAAAAGATAAAAAATTAGGCATATACCTATTGCGGACATCTATATGACCGATTGTTGTTTGGCGCCACGCTAGTACTTGCATATGCATATTCTAGTTAATGCGCATTAACTGCAACACACTCCCCGTCGTCAGCCTTAACGCCAACCACCTCGGCATGCACACCATTCGCTTGGTCTTGCATTATGTTCACGAAACACCCATTAATGAGACAATTCATTTTCAGCGGTTCCATTGAGAACCAGCTCTGGTTAGGACGGACGCCGACGGTGGTGAGGCCATGGCTGAGTGGTGGTGATACAGTTTTCGTGCTTAAAGTGCGTATCTACACCATATTCAGTAAAAGGAAACTATATATCTTCAAGATACGTAGGTGAGGTTGTCTTCCAACCTCACTCAGGCAGTAACTATGCATTGAAAAAATTTTGTATGTTTTTCTTGCGATTTTCTTTTGTTAAATGTGCAAGAAAAAATTGTAATGCTTTCATTGTGTAATGAAGCTTTGTTGCAGCTTATTCATGGGCGACTATGTGTATATGTGACTATCCAGATATATATAGGCATATATATGGCCGATTGTTTGTAAATGTGTGTATACACAGATATATATGCATATAAATGTATATATATGCATATATATCTATGTATACACACATATACACACAACAACGGCCCACAAATGAAATTTTCCAGCAATAATAGAACTATATAATGTCGAACTGTGTGTATATGTGAGAATACAGTTATATATATGCATACATATGGTCGACTATGTGTATATGTCTATATATATCCATATTTATATGTCTACACACACACCGCCATAATATATGTGTTTTTTTCATTTTATACCTCTGTAATTGGAATATATGCATATATATGTGTGTATACACACATATACACACAGTCCGCCATTCAAATATAGCTTAGTTTGCGTTTTGTACCTCTATAATTTGCATATGTATAGTGGCAATATGTGTGTTTCTCAGCTCAACAGTGAAGACTTTTATGCACCTATGTTTTAGCCGGCTCTTTCGACCGATGTCATGAACCCCTCGCTCAAAAATTCCCGACCCCCATCGTCCACTCTTCCCTGTCCTTTGACTCTGCTTCAAATATGACTGATTTAGGGAATACAGTCATATCCATTTATAGAATTCTCCTAGTCAATTTCGTAATCATTTTATTTTTTAATTGACTAGTCATTTATACGATTTTCTTAGTCAATTTAGTAATCATTTTAATTTTTAATTGACTAAACATTTCTTTTTAAATTGATATAATATTCAACATCTTTATATTAGACTAAATAATAAAATATTATGTATGCATGTATGCACACATACATACATACTACATAATTATTTATGTATGTATGTATGTTTCTATTTGAGACATAGACATACATACTTATACACACATACCTAGATGTATGTGTGTATAGTATATACACACATACATACATACTTTGGCCAAAACATAGGTGCATGCCACCCGATACTATGGATTGTATGATAGTGTTCTAATACTGCCATTATATATATGCAAGTTGCAGGTCTACAATTACATGTTTTGCAATTGTTGTTTGAAGTTATATTTCAATATGTTGTTACACTATGCACCATTCTTATATATGTTGCATATGCATATGCATATATGCAATTGTTGTATGAAGTTAAATTTCAGTATGATGTTTGAGAAATGGTATTAACATAAGTAGGAGTCATCATATGGTTAGTATGTTCTGCATTTGTTGTATGATGTTATATTTTAGTATGTTGTTACACTATGTACCATTGTTTGATATGTTGCTCATTTCCATTCACCTCAATTAGATGCATGGTTAGTTTGTTCATCAATTACACTCAATCTTACATGTATGAATTTGTTGCTACACTATGTACAATTGTTTGATATGTTGTTCATTTCGAATCAACTCAATTAGATGCATGGCTAGTTTGTTCTTCAATTACACTCAATCTTAACATAAGTAGGAGTCAGCATATGGTTACTATGTTCTGCAATTGTTGTTTGAAGTTATATTTCAGTATGCTGTTACACTATGCACCATTCTTATATATGTTGCATATGCATATGCAATTGTTGTATGAAGTTAAATTTCAGTATGATGTTTGAGAAATGGTATTAACATAACTAGGAGTCAGCAGATGGTTAGTATGTTCTGCATTTGTTGTATGATGTTATATTTCAGTATGTTGTTACACTATGTACCATTGTTTGATATGTTGCTCATTTCCATTCACCTCAATTAGATGTATGGTTAGTTTGTTCTTCAATTACTATCGATCTTACATGTATGCATTTGTTGTTACACTATGTACAATTGTTTGATATGTTGTTCATTTCAAATCAGCTCAATTAGATGCATGGTTAGTTTGTTCTTCAATTACACTCAATCTTAACATAAGTAGGAGTCAGCATATGGTTACTATGTTCTGCAATTGTTGTTTGAAGTTGTATTTTAGTATGTTGTTACACTATACACCATTCTTATATATGTTTCATATGCATATGCATATATGCAATTGTTGTATGAAGTTAAATTTCAGTATACTGTTTGAGAAATGGTATTAACATAAGTAGGTGTCAGCATATGGTTAGTATGTTCTGCATTTGTTGTATGATGTTATATTTCAGTATGTTGTTACACTATGTACCATTGTTTGATATGTTGCTCATTTCCATTCACCTCAATTAGATGCATGGTTAGTTTGTTCATCAATTGCACTCAATCTTACATGTATGAATTTGTTGCTACACTATGTACAATTATTTGATATGTTGTTCATTTTGAATCAGTTCAATTAGATGCATGGTTAGTTTGTTCTTCAATTACACTCAATCTTAACATAAGTAGGAGTCAGCATATGGTTACTATGTTCTGCAATTGTTGTTTGAAGTTATATTTCAGTATGATGTTACACTATGCACCAGTCTTATATATGTTGTGTATGCATATGCATATATGCAATTCTTGTATGAAGTTAAATTTTAGTATGTTATTTCAGAAATGGTATTAACATAAGTAGGAGTCAGCATATGGTTAGTATGTTTTGCATTTGTTGTTATGATGTTATATTTCAATATGTTGTTACACTATCTACCATTGTTTGATATGTTTGCTCATTTCCATTCACCTCGATTCAGATGCATGGTTAGTTTGTTCATCAGTACATACTCCAATCTTACATCCTTATGAATTTTTTGCTACACTATTTTACAATTGTTTGATATGTTGTTCATTTGAATCAACCAATTAGATGCATGGTTGGTGCATTTCTTCGGACCACACTCAATCTTAACATGGTAGAATTGACCTTATGAGGTTGCGTACGCAATTGTTGTTTGAAGTTGTATTTCACTATGTTGTTACACTATGCACCATTCTTATATATGTTGCATATGCATATGCATATATGCAATTGTTGTATGAAGTTAAAATTCAGTATACTATTTGAGAAATGGTATTAACATAAGTAGGTGTCAGCATATGGTTAGTATGTTATGCATTTGTTGTATGATGTTATATTTCAATATGTTGTTACACTATCTACCATTGTTTGATATGTTGCTCATTTCCATTCACCTCAATTAGATGCATGGTTAGTTTGTTCATCAATTACACTCAATCTTACATGTATGAATTTGTTGCTACACTATGTACAATTGTTTGATATGTTGTTCATTTTAAATCAGCTCAATTAGATGCATGGTTAGTTTGTTCTTCAATTACACTCAATCTTAACATAAGTAGGAGTCAACATATGGTTACTATGTTTTGCAATTGATGTTTGAAGTTATATTTCAGTATGTTGTTACACTATGCACCATTCTTATATATGTTGCATATGCATATGCATATATGCAATTGTTGTATGAAGTTAAATTTTAGTATGTTGTTTGAGAAATGGTATTAACATAAGTAGGAGTCAGCATATGGTAAGTATGTTCTGCATTTGTTGTATGATGTTATATTTCTATATGTTGTTACACTATGTACCATTGTTTGATATGTTGCTCATTTCCATTCACCTCAATTAGATGCATGGTTAGTTTGTTCATCAATTACACTCAATCTTACATGTATGAATTTGTTGCTACACTATGTACAATTGTTTGATATGTTGTTCATTTTGAATCAACTCAATTAGATGCATGGTTAGTTTGTTCTTCAATTACACTCAATCTTAACATAAGTAGGAGTCAACATATGGTTACTATGTTCCGTGAATTGTTGTTTCAGTTAGACGATACTCACACCATGCACCATTCTTTATATGTTAAAAGCATATGCATATATGCAATTGTTGTATGAAGTTAAATTTCAGTATGATGTTTGAGAAATGGTATTAACATAAATAAGAGTCAGCATATGGTTAATATGTTTTGCATTTGTTATATGATGTTATATTTCAGTATGTTGTTACACTATGTACCATTGTTTGATATGTTGCTCATTTCCATTCACCTCAATTAGATGCATGGTTAGTTTGTTCATCAATTACACTCAATCTTACATGTATGAATTTTTTGCTACACTATGTACATTTGTTTGATATGTTGTTCATTTTGAATCAGCTCAATTAGATGTATAGTTAGTTTGTCTTCAATTACACCTAATTTTAAATATAAGTAGAGTCAAGAGTATACGGTTACTATGTTCTCAGAATTAGCCGTTTGAAGTTATATTTCAGTATGCTGTTACACTATGCACCATTCTTATATGTGTTGCATATGCATATGCATATATGCAATTGTTGTATGAAGTTAAATTTTAGTATGGTGTTTGAGAAATGGTATTAACATAAGTAGGAGTCAACATATGCTTAGTATGTTCTGCAATTGTTGTAAGGGATACAGAGCCAAAAGATACCGTTACAATTTCAAGCACCATTGCTTGACATGCTTGCCTATTTCTATTCACCAATTAGATGCATGGTTAGTTTGTTCAAATCAATTACACTCAATCTTACATGTATGAATTTGTTACACTATGCAATACCGCTTGATATGTTGTTCATTTTAAACCGTGCCCTCAATTAGATGCATGGTTAGTTTGTTCTTCACTACAAATCAATCTTACATGTATGTACTTGTTGTTAATTCATGTATCAGTTAGATATGCATATGCATATATGCAATTGTTGTATGAAGTTAAATTTCAGTATGTTGTTTGAGAAATGGTATTAACATAAGCAGGAGTTAGCATGTGCATGTGCATACTGTCGGCAATTGCCTTCTCCATTTACATTTAAATTAGATGAATGGTTAGTTTGTTCATCAATTACACTCCATCTTACATGTATGAATTTCTTGTTACACTATGAAATTCAGTATGTTGTTTGAGAAATGGTATTAACATAAGTAGGAGTCCGCATATGCATATGTATGTGCATACTGTCAGCAATTGCCTTGTCCATTTACATTTAAATGAGTGGACACCTTGTTAATTTCCATAACCATCCTTTATGCTGTCATCGATAACTCTCCCTTTAAGCTGTATTATGGTCGAAATATTTCCAACCCATTTGAATACAACATAACCATACATATGTATGCTGCACAGAATGATACAACATATTGAATTTTCAAATTAACTTCAAATAGCAGAGTCATACACCGTTATGATACATATATGTATAGATTACTGGGTAAGTGCACCAAGATGGTTCCCAAAAAGGGCTTAAGTAGCCACTTTTTTTCCAAATCAGAAATAATCGAATTTGGAAAAGAAATTGAGGATAGTTACACTCAAAATTTCCAGATGGAACACAAACAAGGATCAAGTGCTCCAAGTCTTACTTCTAACTACTAATTTATTTTGAAAATGGTTGAGATTAAGGGGTTCAAAATAGGGACACACACAAATTGGTGTTATTTTTGACAGAAAAAAAAACATAGCAACTCTTGTACGACCTAAGCACGATAAAATTTTTTGTAGTATTTTTAAAATCACAATAGTCAAAAGTTAGCTAACAGTATCTAGTTGATGCACAATTTTTCTGATAATTTTTTAATGAATATCTGATTTTTTACTAATTTGCTAAGTGGGCACTTCCTAAAAAGCATAATTTTGGCCGTGCTCCCCCTAAAATTTGTTGAAGGTAATTGATTTTTTTATTTTTTAAATGTAGAATAGAGTCTAGATTCTAAAAATGTAATTTATTTGAAATTTCGATGAACGGTTAATTTATAAAGAAAAAAAACCAAACACTGCTTTTTGGTGAAAAAGAGACATACAAACAAAAGAAATTATGGATGAAAGGCTTAACATTGTTAGAAAGTGAAAAAAATTACATCATTGGATAGATAAGAGAGAACCTAACACTACCCAAATGTTTTATTTGTTTGATATTGAACCACGTGCAATCCTGACGGTGAGCATGAACCTAATTATGTGAAATATTGTAGAATTTGCAAAACACCGTCTCTAATCATTGGGAATGCCCTCCAAGCCTCTGGGCTGGTATTCCAAGGCAACTACCAATGCTAAGGCTTAGGGATTCCCAAAGAAAAATATAACACCCTCACATTATAATGCGAGTGCATTATTTCCTAGTTTTGATCTCATTATGTTTCATCGATATGCATCCTTTTGCCTCTTGCATGTCGTTGTAGCATTCTATTTGTTATGCCAAAACCAAAGAAAATCCTCCTGTCCCAATGTGTTTTGCTATGACCTCATGGAGTCGGGGAAACATCAAGTGTACATGTTTCATTATACCGAGTCAAACCAATGCCATCTCCTCTAGTCGCCGACATAAGAAATTTCTACCAAACGTATCTCTTGTTTCAATCCGCTTGGCCATAACCTTGAGATATCGGAGAGACATCTCATAGATTAGACTTTGCTTTACCGAAAATCTTCATTCATCATGAGTCACTGTGACAAACTAGTTCTCTCGCCGATGTATTCTTTTATCTTATGTGGGTCGCCGTAACATACCGACATCAGGGAGACCTCATACAGAGTGCACTTTGTTTTACCAAAAGACTTTATCCATCTTGTGTGTCGCTGAGACAATCCAATTTTCATCCCGACAAAGTCCTCATTGTGTTATCGGCGAGACCGAAGGTCACTCGCCGAGACATTACTTCGAAAGCCTCAACTCTTACCGATATGCATCCTCCCGCCACCGGTCGGTGTGACAATGTATATTCACTATGACCTCACACCGGAAGCAATATGTTTGGCCGAAGAAACCATCCATGTGTTGTTCGGTAAGACTCTCCTCGAGAACATGCTGACGAAAACCCCGTGTCGACAAGACATAACAACCTCGCCGAGATCACATTACGATATCGCCAAGCTCTCGCCGATG
>VDFB02105549.1:0-19808 GCA_007258455.2 Sequoia sempervirens | reverse complement strand
TTTTGAGCCATGGATGTTCTTCTATATCAGCATAGTGATGGAGGGAAGAGAATATGTCAACTGGGAAAGAATGATCAGTGACAACATAGATGAACAATTTAGGAGCTTGAGGAGGATGAAGAGTTTTTACATGAGCGTGTACCTCATCTACATGTTGGCTTAGATGAAAAAGCATAGAGGAATCACTTACAAAGATCCAATTGGAAGTAGTCATGATCAGTACAAGATCCATGAAGCCTGCACGTAGTTACACTTGAACAGTACCTCCAACTTCAAGAGGGTGAACAATTCTTTTACTATGCCCATAACAAGGACTCTTCAGCGGAGAACACACCAGAGAATATCACAGGATGCCTAAAAGTTGATTGAAGAGTATGGATATTGGTTCATCCAATTCCCAAAGTTCACCTACATTAGGCTGCATGGGTTCCACTCATACACCTACAGATTTCCAAGGTACCCCACTGACAGGATGGTGATGCTTGAAGTATCTAGGCAACTCCTCGCCCATGATAAAATTGAAAATAAGGAGGGTTGAACTACCCCATCATTATGGGAAATTCAATTGAAGAGTGTCCATCTATATAGGTGGCCAGAGAAGCTGAGGATGAGTTGCAATTCTACCACCTCACTCTTCACAACAACAAACAAGATTTTTATCCCTACAAAAATATTGGAATAGTGCAAGGTGTGGAACATAGGCATAAGGCTCATGTCGAGGATTTTTGGGCTAATGCAGAGGGAAAAGCTGAAATTAGGAAGGGGATGTTCAGTAGGATACCTCTAAAGCTAATCAAGGAATGTGAAGTTATTCTAGTCCCAGAACAAGTGGATGAGGATGGCAATGTTATTCACCTAGATTATGAGTTAGTAAAAGACACACCAATCCCACCACCTGATTGGTTATAATTGGAAATTACAGACTTGGACACACTATCCATTCCAGTCTTAACATTCATGAGGAGTTGGGTTCAAAGACGTGTTAATAGGCTCAAGAGAAAATCAATTTCTCTCACATACATGCTTATGGGAGATCAAAGGCTTCCTATTGCAAGGAAAAGAAAGCAGTTTTCTCAAGTTGTAGAGCCACAAGAGGAAGTACTAGTTTAGCCAGCACCTCAAAGAATAGAAGAAGCATCACCCACGCAATTACTGACTCATTCTTCTAGTGTGCATGAGGTTTCATTGTTTGAGGGTCAGAGGGTTAGATTGGATAAATAACATGAGTTAGAGAAGGTCAATCAACCATTGCCTAGGGAGCCAGATAGTCAAAGTGTTAATGCTCCTAGGAGTTGTTGTGACCTTTTCACACATCACCCCATTCAAAATGGGGACCCCCTAATTTTTTCTTCATTCAGGTCTTTTGGCTTGATTTTGGTTGGTTTTACCCACTGTCTCTCTCTTTGTTGCTTGTCTTTTCAAGGATGTGCCTGTCTTTGAGCATAAATTGAGTTGTTGAATAAGTATGAGAAGTTAGGTTTTTCTTTATTTGTGCTTGTTTAAAGTCAAATTGAATAAGAAAATTGAGGTCAGAGTTTGACACTGCAATCAAGATGCTTCAAGTAGGTTCCCACTAAATTTACATTGCATTTTGAAGACCCCAAGCTATCTTCCATCAAATTTTGAGCTGAATCTGACACCTTGCTATTTTTAGCAGTGTTTCCTTTGATGTAATATTCCCTTTTTGAATGAAGTTTAAGAAAAAACCTAAAAATACCATTATGTGCAATTAAATAAGAATGCTAATCAATTTAGTCATTAGCTTAATACAATGAAGAAAATTTAAAGATAGTTTCTTACTCATCGTTGATTAAAGAATACATATAGTTTCTTACTCATCGTTGATTAAAGAATACATGTAATTTTACACATCTATAGTTTGCTTGATTAAATTAATGAAATGAAAAATACCCCCAAACTATCCACTTCTCTCATTCAATTCATAAAGGGCAGGAGTGGACCATGCACAAGGATTCCCTTAGTGTCTCTCTTCTCAGCCCAAAGGTAGTCAATAGACACATGTTGTATTGACTCCCTCGGCCCTCCTAGGCAGACCCGTAGTCATCCAAGAGGGTGGCTTACCTTGAAGAGATCCTAGTATCTGCTCTCCTTCATGGGCATCCAATCCTCCTCTCTTATGAGTTGCAAAGAAAGAGCATAATTTGGTAATTAATCTTCCTACTAATGCCATGCTAAAAGCTGGGAAGCTACTACTAAATCCCTCAAAAATTCTCATTAATAACAAGAAATAAGTTGTATTTATGTATAGTAGTTGCATACCCAATTTCAGATGAAGTATATATGAGTATATTGCTTAAATCTCAGAGCTTGATTTCTTTACCTCTTACACGAGTATGAGGTATGGCAGATGTGATATTAATATTCTCCAACTTTTGATTCCTTCCTTGCACACGTGGAGACACATAAATATGGTGAGTATCAAGCATCATGTCCCTTAACTAAAAAGAATGGATGAGACTTACCATCAATGGACGTATTCCTTCAAGAAGTCACGGCTAAAGAAAACGAGTTAGATTATTATAAATACCTGACACAAAGAATTGTGATTATTGTGAAGTAACGCCCAACCTATTCAAAGGTGGTACCATTAATCAATAATTCGCTAATCAAGGTTGTCACGGGTTTGGAAAATTACGACATCGATCTCCCTTTTATTTCATTTAATTTCCAACATGATTTCCCATTCGATAAATACATTTGAATAAAGAGAGTTTATTAAATAACAATTTCAAAAGAATATTTAATTAACAAATAGTCCATTGTAAAGAATATTTGATTTAATAAATAATCCATTATTAATATATTATAGTGTTTGTAATACTAAACAATTTATTTAAGAAAGACATATATGACTAATTTTTAGAAACGCTGAGATGGCTATAAATGTTTCCTTATGCAAATGTGATAATACAAAGAAAGAGGGTTATGACATTCAAGAAGCTAATTTTAGGGTTTGCATGTGTGCTTTTCAAATGCATATTTGGAGAATCTTTCTGGGTTTTTCAAGACCTTTGCAATGATATAGCATGCAAGCCGAGATATTGATTTTCGATAATTTAGGCTTTAGAGGCCATTTTTAGGGTTTGCATGTAGGGTTTTTCGATGCATGTATGGAGAATATTTTTGTATTTTTCAAGACCTTTTCAATGATATAACATGCAAGATGAGATGATAATTTTCAGCAATCTTGACTTCGGAGGCTATTTTTAAGGTTTGCATGTTGGAGTCTTCAATGCATGTCTGAACATTCTTTGTGGGTTTTTCAGGATCTTCGCAGTGATGTGACATGCAAACCAGGATCAAGATCTTTTTGTAGATTCATCTTCGAGAGAAAAATTTAGAGTTTGCATGCAGGATTTTT
This sequence comes from Sequoia sempervirens, assembly GCA_007258455.2. Taxonomy (NCBI): domain Eukaryota; kingdom Viridiplantae; phylum Streptophyta; class Pinopsida; order Cupressales; family Cupressaceae; genus Sequoia; species Sequoia sempervirens. The sequence goes on along the minus strand of VDFB02105549.1, from coordinate 16,426 downwards.
TAGTGCATGTCAACATTTTCATCATGGGTTTTTCAAGAGCTACATAGCAAGGTAACATGCAGGAAGAATTGATCACTTTTCAGGAACTTACTATTTTTAACCAGTGCCTGCATGTAGTCCAATTTGCTAGGTTTTTCTGGGTTTTGTGAGATCTCTCGGGCTATGTGACATACAAACACATCTGGTAGTTGATTGGTCACTTTTTTAGACACTTATTATTTTTAGCAAGACCACTTTGACAGCTGACCAACACTTCAACGTCATGAACAAGGTGACATGCAGCAAAAATAGGGTCAAACGAAGATCTTTTGAGCAACATGCAAGTCATATTAGGGTTTCCAACTTTGGGGCCTAAAATGAGGGGTCAAACGCTAAAATCTCTGAAAACTGATGTATACCATCGTGACCAGTATCTTTCAAGCTATCCACTGGTAAAATTTGAAGGCAATCTGAGCACTTACTATTTATAGTAAGTCACTTCTCAAATGGGCTATAAATAGCAAGTCAATGCAAGACACCAGTGTGAATAGGCCAATCAACCCATGAGGATCACGTAAGTCAAATTTCAAGTTAAATGGAGTTGCAGAAGTCCTGAAACCAAGTAGTTACTATAAATAGTAAATCACCTCCAGAAACAGGCTATAAATAGCAGGTCAACACAAGATCCTATGGCACAAATTCCAAATCAATCCAAGTTACAAAAGTATGAAAACCAGGATACTTGCTAAATATAGTAAACAAGGGCAAGCAAGCTGAAAAGTGGCTAAGTCTTGGAGAAGTTCTTGCTGCCCCCTTGAAATGTGCCCTTGTTGAGGATGGGCTGAGAAAATTCCCAAGGCATGGAAGTTCCTCCTCCACCCTTGATATGCACCCAAACTCACTAAAGGTGATGAAAGCATAAAAAAAATTCTAAGGGTAAATTCCTCCTCCCCCCTCATATGCACCCAAGGGAGAAGAGAGGTGGAGAAAAGTTTTCAAGTGGCAAAAATTTCCTGTAGACCCCTTGAGGTGTGCCCTTGCTCATGTTGGACTTGGAGAAAAACTTGCTAGGTGACGAAAATCCTTCTCACACCCTCAAATGCGCCCTTGTTAAGATAAAGTTGAGAAATTGTTTCTAAGGTGTTAGAAATTCCTGCCCAGGCCCTCAAATGTGCCCATGCTCATGTTGGAGTTTGAAAAAATGTCTAAGGTTGAAAGTTCCTCCACTAATGAAATGTACCCAACTTGACTGGGAAAAAGAAAAAAGACGTTGGAATTCCTCCTCACCACCTCATATGTGCCCAAAATGACTAAGAAAGAGACAAAATCTTTGAAAAGTTCCTCTTGACCCTCAATATGTGCCCAAACTAACAAAGAAGGAGACAAATTTGATGAGGTAAGCATAAGGAAGGCAAGGAAAGTATGCCCAAGTTGGAGATACAAACATAAATTTATCAAAGGCATGGGAAATTCGCCCTCAGCATGTCATATGCACCCAAATGCACTAGGAAGAAGATAAGTTGAAATATTTCTAAGCCTTTTGAAACTAGAAGAAGGACCCCCTATATGCACCCAAGATGAAGTTGGCTGAAGGATGAAAATTTCTAAGCTTTATAAGTTCCTCCTAGATCCCCTAAATGCATCCATGTTGGTGATGGTGGTGAAATTTTTTTGAAGTATAAAAAAATGGAAGTGCTACCTAGCAAATATGACCTCCTAAGCAAGATGTTTGAAAATATTTTCTAGGTGTTTGCAAATGACGGGAGAAAGGTCCAAATGCACCCAACTAGTGAAGAAGACTTGAAAAATATTTTCCAAGTGATGAAAATTTCCAACTATGCCCAAGGAGAAAGAGTAAGAATAAATTCAACTAAGAAATATTTTTCTAAGGTACAAAATTCAAAAAAATAAATAAATTAAATGTACCCCTTCATCTGTAGACACATGAATTTTTCACTTTCTGAGGGGAATTTTCTTCTAGGTACTAGATATCTTCGACAAGGAAATGATTTTGAAATTTTTCACACCTTGCCAGAGGTTTTAAGGTGAAGATTTTACTCGCGCGCCTGGTTGACTATTTTGAAGGCAAATGGGTTGGAAATTTGGCTAGGGAAAAAAGGGGATATCATGTTGGTTGGAAAAAATTTTGAGGCAAAGAGAAATCAAACAACACCCTCTAGACGCGCTGTCAAAATGGATGAAGGTTTCTAGGTCATCAAAAATGAGCATCAAGGAGAATACATGGTCATAGTACGCCTATGATGGAGTATGAAGAAGGCAACCTCTGCTAGAAGGAAATGATGAACCCTATCAGATCCGAAGATCACTCAGACATTGGAGATCAGGTAAGTAAGGAGAGTTTATATTATTAAGTGTTATAATGCTCTTCTCTTTATCTATTTTGCAGGATGAATGCTAGGGCTAGAGCATGATGGCTTGAAGTAATGAAGTAAATGGTCCAAGGTGATAAAATCATGAAGGGAGATGTTGGAAGGGATGGCTAAGTGTTGGAATTTCTTCTTGAAGACCCAATATGCACTCAACTCAAGGAGGCAGGTGGCAAATAAGAAACACTTGAGTCCAATATTGGAAAATCCTTTAAGATCAAGATGGAGAAATGATGAAGACCCAAGCGCTAAAAGGTCCTCAAGGCTAAAGAGGAGGAATGAACAAACAATTCAGAGTTAAAGAATGACAACTAAGGGGAAAATCATACTCAAGTAGGAGAAAGAAGCTACAGTCATGGAGCTTTAGAATGAGAAAATGCCTACCATATTCATTCAAAAATTTGAAGCATTTTGACCAGACTCATCTAGTTTGTAGTCAGAGAAAGAGCAATACGAATGCGTCTATGGACAAGAATCTTCTAGAAGGATGGTGGAAATTAATTTCTCAATTATTACCCCTCTTCTTGGTGGAAATTTTTAGGGTTAGGGTTTGTGTGGCTCAATCTGAGCCATCCACTGGGTTTGGCCATCTATAAAAGGGGAATCCCCCCTAATTTGTACCTCATTAGCTAGAGAATAGAGATCAAGAGATAGAGTAGAGAGATAGCTTAGCATTAGTTTGTTAGCATAGCTTGAAGAGGAAGGAAAGTTTTCTCATTGAATGCTTTGTAAAAGGTTATTGTGAACACTCTCTCAATAAAAAGAGTTTTGATTGATGATGATTGCATCTTTTGTTGTGAGTAGCTAGCAAGGATTTTTCATCCTTTTGAATCACTTAGCATTTTTAAAGTACCGTAAAGTAGAATAAATCTCATTTCATGCAAGTAGTAGTTAGTTGTGGACTGTGGTGTTTGATCAAGGTAGCTTTGTTTAATCCATACCACTAGTAGCTTGTTGATGGTAAGTTTTCCTTTTGTGGTTGACTGGAATAATTTATAAGCTTAATTTCGGTTATGATTCACGTCTTGGCATGCGTTGTTGTGATGGTGTCTTTATGCTGAATTGTGACTTGAACACTCCTTGATATCCCCTTGAAGATTGCACTGACTTTGTAGAGGTTTTCCAATGTGAGGCAAAGCAAAGTCTGGTTGAAGCCTGTTGAAGTTGATCCCACATCTCGCTCTTAGATAGAACTTAGATCTTCTAATCCCTATACTTATTTAAATTCTGCACATTTCTGGTTAGTATTAGGAAACTCATACCTTATTTCCAAATCATTTGCAATGCAAGAAAACCCCTTTCATCATTAATCTATTGTTAGATGCTAACTTGTGAACAATTGTGTAATTCCCCTCATGAAAACAACAAATCACAATGAGCCAACTGAGTGTACTCCATTGCATTGAAGGAACCTTGGAGTTGAACGTATGATATCTCTCGCAATCTTAGCATACAAAATACTTTGATCAAGAGAGAATGGAGTACTCATTGGATACTTTATTCTACTAATTAGTGTGGTCATAAAAATCACATCAACAAGAGCGAGGGCCAACTAGAGGGAGAAGAAGAAACAAAAAATGACATCCACTTGGAGCATGTGATTGAGGCATCCTTTGAGGATGAAAATACTATGGAGCCAGAATTTCAGAGTCTTGAAGAGGATGTTCAACACATGGAAATAGATGAGCCTTAGCAAAATGTTGCTAGGGATGAGGAACATGAAGTGAAAGCAATGAAAGAACAACCACTTGTTATCTGCAATACGTAGCTAGTTGTACCAAATTGGATCACTGGGAGGATGAGAAGAGATCTAGAAGATGACACCGACTTGACAATTGAGATGGAATATTTCCTCAATAGAATTAGTGGATCACCAAAGAAGAAAAGAGATAGAAAATATTCAAAGATTGAAATGGATAAATCTGGTTCATGCACCCTTCATGTTGTTGTTCCAAGGGAGGAATGTGATCAAGATGAAGAAATTCTTGAGAACTATGTGATCACCACTATTGAACTAGGATGTCCTATGGGAGCACACGTAACTGAGGAAGCTGACAACTCCTTTCAAGTGTTGAAAGTCACATTGCTTAGAAAAGAAGAAAAATACAAGAAGTTGAAAAGGGAGCACAAGATGTTGATTGGCTATGTGCAACACTTAGTGCATCTGTGTGCACAGGAGAATCTAGTGGTGGAACTCCCAACTGAGCTTCCAAGAGAGTCAATTAGTGGGCTTGAAGAGTTGAAGAGGTTGATTCAGGAGGTAAACAAATGCATAGGTGGTGTCCGTGTTGAGGCTGAAAAGTTCATTGAGGACCTTCTCTTGTCTTTTCAACATCCCTCAAGCATCTCATGAGTATGGAGGAAATTGGCGAAGCTTGGAATGAAGCTCACATCTATTAGGAAAAAACCATTCCATTCCTAGCAGCGCTTATGCATATTCCTATGTAGACTTTGATTGAAGGAGTGATCCAAGAAGGGGATTAGTATGATTTTCTAGGTTGGTATTCAACAACATTCACTAGTCGGGGCTTCTTCAATGCAACGCGAGAAAAATCAGTCAAAGTGAGGAAGGCTATGGGGAACATTCAGGAGGGCGTCTTCAACACACTCAAGGCCTTGTTTGCAAAGTGGCTAACTCCCAAGGAAGTGACATTGGATGGATTGAAAGGAAAATTGTAGCCTTTCTTCTCAAAGGTGATAACATTTTCCCAAGTTTATTTCAAGAACATTTCCACTTCCTCCAGCATCATCCAGAGCACTCAAGAAGCCATTGAGGCTTGGAGAAAATCTTGCATTCAATAGGAGAAAATAGTCACCATCTTCAAGTTTCAACTCAATCTCACTCCATCTATTTCAGTGCAAGAAGTTGAAGTAGTGTTGGCCCAATTAATTGATTTTGTAGTCAGAGAGAAGAATAGTGTGAATGCATTCTTGGACGAGAATATTCTAGAAGGGTAGTGGGAATTAATTTCCCATAGTGTTCAAAGGGAGGAGTTTTTCATTTTGTGCTCATTTATTGCACCACTCCACCTTCTGGAGGTCTTTAGGGTGAGTCTTGTTCAGGGTTGAGGTGGTACGATTTGGGCCATCCATTTGATTGTAATCTGAGCCATCCATTGGACTTGGATAGCTATAAAATGGGAACTCCCCCTCATTTTCAATTCATTAGAGATTAGGAGATTAGATCAAAGAGAATAGCAGTGCATAGAGAGATAGCTTAGCATAGATTGATAGCATAGTTTGAAGAAGGAAAGTTTTTCCTTAGAAAGCTTTGTTAGAAATTGTTGTGAACACTCTCATAATAAAAACAGTTTTCATTGATGATGATCTTGTCTTTTGTTGTGAGAAGCTAGCAAGGTTTCTTCATCCTTTTGATTCAAATAGGATCTTAAAGTAGAATAAATTTCATTTCATGCAAGTAGCTAGTAATTATGGACTGTAGTGTTTGATTCAAGCAAGCTTTGTCTAATCCATACCACTAGTGATCCTACTAATGGTGGGTTTTCCTTGTGTGGTCAACTGGAACCATTTGAGCCCAACTTCAATTGCAATTCACATGTTGTCATGCATCATTGTGATGGTGTCCTTATGTTGAGTTGTGATTTGAATAATTTTCGTTACTCCCTTGAAGATTGCACTGACTTCGTGGAGGTTGTCCGAAGTGCTCGGCAAAGCGAAGTTTGGTTGAATTTTTCTGAAGCCGATTACTATGTCCCACACTTAGAGTAGATTATAGCATCTCTTATCCCTGTACCCATTTAAATTTAGTAAATTTCTAGTTAGTATTAGAAAACTTGAACTTACCTAAAAAATATTTTGAATCACATGAAAACCCTCTAGTCTACTATTTGTTGTCCACTACCAAACAATTGCGTAAGTTGCCTCATGATACCAAAAAATCATAACAAACCAATTGAGACTATCCATTGTATAGAAGGAACCTTGGAGTTGAACACATTATCTCTCTTGCAATCTTAGCATGCAAAATAATTTGATCAAGAGAGAATAGGGTAGTCATTGGACACTTTATTCTGCTGTCTGGTGTAGGTCATAAAACACACATCAACAGGAAGGTAAGAGAGTTGCATAGCATTTCTAGTATTAATATGCATAATAAATTTTGCTAATATGATTACTAGTGCAATGTTTTCTTTAGTAGTATCATGATTATGGTTTCCTTAGTAATATCATAGTTATAATTGGTCTATGAAATGATTATATAAGAATCAATAGTGAATGCAAATTTAATTGATTGCTTAAAGATTGTCTTCATGAGTGATTGTAACCCTACTAGGGAGGAAGGGCTTGGAAAAAATGGTGCCTAAAAACCCCACTCAAGTCCGCCCCTAGAACCCAAGGAAGAGTTGAAATTCCACTTAAGGTTCCGCCCATTCCCAAGGCATGTGTGGGCCATGGAAGGGTGGGGGTCCCACCCAAGGGAGGGGTGGGAGGCCTAGGTGTCATGCCCCCGATTTGGAGGCAGAGTAATTAAATTAAATTAATTAAGTTGTCCAAATATTGATATTTCATAAGGATGACTAATTGATTATTTTAATAAAATTAAATTGGAGTATTAAATTAATTATTTAATAAAGTTATCTTAATAAAATAATATCTCAAAGGTAACTTTATTATAATTAATTTAATAAAGTGACTGAATAAAATAATATAGCATAAAGTCACTTGAGGAGTAAAATAATAAAATATTCTAGAATCTTCTTGGTGATGTGTTATGAAAAGTATAAGAAGAAGCTTTGGCTATGCATTTGGGCATCTTGAGTTTAATACATCTTTTCTACTACATTGGTAAGCTTGAATTCTTGGCAAGTTGGTTTCCAATTTTTATTTGTGAAAGACCAAACCTAGCTGGTTAAGTGCAAATTTTGGTTGTAAAATATCAACCCTAGTTGGATATTTGAGGGAGTTACTTCAGACTTCCTATTTAGACTTTACTTCAAATTTTGGTGTTGGTGAATAAGGTGATTTTGTGAGGGTTTCATATTCAACATCATTGGCACATTGCAGCCTTTATATCAGACTTTCATGGTCGACGACTTTGCATGTTGTACTTAGATTTTCACTTGTCCAACCTCATACTTGAATCGAATCTACTTGGGAACTTGAGCTTCATTTTTAGGAAGGTTTGGTGATCATTCTTGGAGGGTTTGAAGGCATATTTTGAAGACTATAACTTTATACTAGTCTACTGATAAGGAGGTCAACCAGCCATGGAGTTCTTAGATCTTCATTGTTGGAGGCTTATCTAGACATCCTTTCATTCTAGGTATTGGAGGGATCACTTTCTCTTGCAAAGAAAATCATTTCTACAATAATTTTGGAGCCCAATACTGCTGCATTTATTTATGCAAAATTTTGTTAGGCAAGGGCAGGGGTAGCTTTGCTAGAGAGGGGTGATTTCATCAAGGAAGCCACAAGAAATTCAAGGAAAAATCAGAGGTTGTTGTCTTCTCATTTGTTATTCATTTCCAGCCTTAGAATCAGGTTCCTTTTGATGTTTACACATATATTTGCATCGTAAGTCTGCATATGAAGTTTGAAAATTGTTGACAACCATTAGAGCTTTTGTATGAGCAAGTTTGTAATAAGAAATTAGTCATTGGCATACATGTTGCAAACATATTTTGTAATCAGACCTTTACATCAGCAATAAATTGAATAAAGTGAGGATGCATGCCAAGTGTTTGTAAAAATTTCCCCTAGTTGTAGGTGTCATTTACATGCATTTGTAGTCATCTATAAACATTGAAAAATAGAAAGAAGTGTTGCATTGCATTCTTGTTTTATATCAAACATCTATACTTGTCTACTCATTGAATGCATATTATCTTCATCTACATAAAAACACCAACAAGAAACAACAATTAGCAAGCTCAGATTTTTTTTGCCAAGTGTTTGATAATATTCCTTGGAGTTTATAACAAAAAATTAAGGTCATATTTTCTAGGGACATTACACTAGGCCACTTATAAGCTCTATTGGCTTCCCCTAGTTGGTCATGTGTCTTTTGAAGTGATGACATGGGTGGAGAAAGCAAGTACAAGCCACCTAAAGGGGAAGGTTGTAAATTACAACCTCTTGAACTTGGAAAAGGACTTCGGGTGTATCTATGCACATAGGTAGAGAAAGTAGGTACAAGTCGCTGGGAAGGAAGGGTTGTAGTTTACAACCTTTGGACTAGGAAAAATGGCTTCAAGCAAATCTACCCATGCCATTCCTCATATGTCTTCATAATTGCTTTGTGATTAAGTTTATATTTGGATATCTAGATATTAATGCTAACAGACATGTGTATATGTGGAAATGTTGTTCAAATGGTGAATGCAAATTTCATCTAGGAATATATCATTGAAAATTAACAAGGTTAAAAACCATAACCCTAATCAATAAGCAAATTCTAGGGAAAAATGGGATAGGGGACATTACAATTATTCAAGCATCATGTAAAATCCATCATGCATCATGTTTTTTTTTTAGCTAACAATTGTGATGTAGGGTTTCATGATTCAAGCTAGCATTCACTTCAAGATCTACATACATTGGAGCCATTTCATACATGTTTGCAACACTTTATTGCTAGGGTTTGGTGAGTTCAAACGTTACATTTTTCTCATTCATCATTTTTTTTCCTATTTCATTTCAAGGTTTGATTACCAAAATGAGGTTTGACCAACGAAAACCCATTTCCACTAACAAAACAACATTTTCCCCTCTCTTTACTTTGTGATTTGCAAGTCTAGGTTGAAGACACATTGAAGAGAAAGTTTGGAGAAAGTTGTCAAAGTGTTTGTTGGCGTGACAATTAGCACCTCTGGAGTATGAGTTGGTATGAACAACTATGCATAGTGCGTAATGACTACTCTTCAAATTAGGAGGGGAAGCTCCCTTTTGTGCTGATATGCATTAAAAAGTAAAGTATTATAAATCCTATCTTTTTTACTCAGCTAGAAGAGGCACAAGGTTAAGGAAACCAAGAACGTTGCAGCTAAGGGTTTTCTCTAGTTTTTCTCTAACACTTAACTACAACTAAAATTAATGCTTTTAATCTATCCTATTTCCTCAAGAAAATGGAGCATGAGGAACTAGGGGAAAGAATTTTTTATACAATAAACTTTACAGCAAGATTTCCAAGGAGGACGGACCCCTATCTGAGGCGTAGGCTAATATGAAGTTTATTGGGCATGACATCAAACAATAAGCTCAATTACTATATTTCCAAGGAGGAGGAACCCCTATCTAAGGCGTAGATATGCAACAAGATTATTAGCAACAACACTTAAATGATAATTCTCCTTTGCAAATTTCCAAGGAGGAGGAACCCCTATCCAAGGCATAGATTCAAAGAACAATTATCAATCACAACATAAGATAGCCAACTAGGACAATAGATTTCATTAGTGAGAAACACACACAATAAATGATCAAACTAGCCACTATATTTAACTAATATGAACAAATACCATAACAATAACATTCAGGCAAGGTGACAAAACTGTTTATTATCATAGTAAAAGCTCGTGAACAAATATAGAATAACAATATTTTAGGAAAGGTGGCACAACATATATTACTATTGCGTGCAAAATTTAATTACAAATGAGAAAAGAGCTCTTATTTATAGACATTAAAGGTGTAGGGAACCCTAAAATAACCTTGAGTCAACTATAGTCTTGCAAGCATGCAAGATTTTATTGTTAAATCTAAAAAAAGGAAAATATACAGTTAACTGGAAACTACCATTAGTTAACCAAAACGAGACTCAATTGAACTGAACATGTGCAACATGCAAGTCCTTATTGAAATAAAAAACTAATCCTAACTGAAATTCTAAACTCCTACGAAGATATCTCCAAGGATGATATGTGTGTGAATGAAATCAACAATTAGAACTCAAGACTAAATGTCGAGTTAACTGTTGCTCCTGACTCTATCCTCAAAAATAACTGTAGGTTCCAACTAATGAATCACTCCAAGTCATCACAGTCTAACACCTCGCCTAGGAATTGGTTGATTGTCTCATGCTCTGGTACTTTGACATTATCGACAATGATAACCTTCCTATTCAACTCCTTCTCACCATCTTTGATCAGCCTCATGCATTCTCTGGCCTCTTCAACTACCTTGTTCCTTTGCTTCACTCAGGGTTTTAATTGTGATGTAGAAGGTAGTGAAGAAATCACCTTTGGTGGCTCCATAGTTGAAACCGCCTTTTTCCTCCTCTTGTTGTAAGCTAATTGAGCAAAGTAATCAAAATAGCAACTTTATCCTTGAACTCGCCGTGACCAACCTTCTTTGGCATGTTGGTCTTGTATACTTTCAACCATCTCTAAGCAAATTTTTGCTGGGATCTTTCTTTGTCTTCATACCATATCTTATCAAAAGCCTCAATGACTACAATGAAATTGTCTAAGCGAGGAGGAATAGCAAATCACTTCTTTACTTCCCTTGGCTTAAGGCTGCAAATGAAGCTCCCATCAGCTAATCTAATTTGTCTTGTAGATGAGTCGTAGTGCTTAATGCAAGCAAGAACAAACTTGAGATCAAAAGTCATGATAGGAGTAGACGCTACTTCCAACAACCTGGAACACTCAAGATTCTTCATTGTATTGTTGCTAACGCCTTCCAGTGTGTTCAGATTGCCCACTTGATAAACACAACCCAAGTTTGTGTCCAAGGTTTTCAAAAATTTGTGCATCAAGACCGATTAATCCTTGTAATCTATAGGGTTGAATTTAATTTTGAAAATATGGATTTTTGACTGTAAAGTTGGGTATGTTTGGACAACTTTTAGAAAAAGTTAAAAAAAGCTCTGAATGAAGCTAAAAATAGCCGGTTGTGGGAAAAAAATTTGGAATTTTTCTGAAACGTGGGTTTTGTAGAGAATTGAATTCTAAGGCAACCCAGATTGTTAGAAATTCAAAAATATGATTTTTAGTAAGGCATGCAAAGGATTTTCATTCAAGAAAAAAGTAAGGATTTTAGAGCTTCTTGAGCCAATTTTCCCAAGAAAATCTAGAACATGGGTTTTGTAGGAAATGGAATTCTAAGGCAACCCAAATGACTCAATTTTGGAAAATATGTGTTTTTGACCCACGTGCAAAAGAATCTTTAGAAAAAAGCACAGTGCTTCTAGAATAAAAGTAGCAAGGCAATTTTCTCAAAAAAATCTAAGACATGGGTTTTTCTATTGTCGCTGAAATATGTGAACCCAGATGATCAAATTCCAAAAATTCTACCATTTTCTTTGACATTGGAGAGAAAACCAAAAACAAGAATAAAATAATTTTAGATATAAGATAAAAGTTTGTTTATTCTACCTCAAAAAGTTGCCTATACTTGAATTGGATTCGATGAAGTTTGCATGCACTGAAAAATTAATCTTCTAAACAATTTGGACCTAGCACCATGAAGAACATTGAAAAATATTACTCAAAGCATCTTCAGATCTTCATTTGCTCAAGAAAATCATGTTTGCTTGCACCTATGATGAGAATAATGGTGCCAATAATGACTTAAATAAATAAGTTTAAGTCTAAAATCATCCCATTTGCATTAAAACTAGGCACCATCTTGATTGTACCTCAAAATATATGAAAAACTCTGAATGGACCAACTTAACTCGGTTAACTGCTTGAGAAATTCACCCTAAATAGGATGCTAGCTTGACCAAAAACAACTAACAATTCATGCAAACATGAATCAACCCTTTTGCAAGCAAAAATAAGTTCAATTGAAAATAATTAACTCAAGAATTAAATAGTATTTAATCTTAGTTCACAATCTCTACCTTTCATGGGCACTTATGCACTTGAGTCAAAAAGTACTCTAGGCTCCTTTTCTAGAGTCAAAAATTTTCTCAAAAATATCACTTCACAAAGCTCACCAGAGCCCATGTTCGATCACAGATTTTGATTGATTGACATCTCCAAAAGACTCGCTAATAGTTTCATTGAAGAGCAGGATCAAAATTGATAAGAACCTCCTTGAGGTTGCAAAGCTAAATTCTAAGATCTGAAACTTCAAAATTTAGGGTGCCCGTAGCCTCCAAGGGCACTTTTGGCATTAGAATTAGTCAAATTTACATCATTTTGGAAGGTGATTTTGACCTCATTTCATCTCACATCCTTCGGCCCATTCAACAAAACTTTAGAACTGATAGGCAGGATCGCTATGGAGCTGGCTCCGTTCTACACAAGAGTTCTTGGAGAGCACTTTTCCAAATTTCATCATTCAATGGGTTAAAATCAAGGGCGCCCCTATAGGTCAAGGTGCTTTTGTTCTCAGACTTAACCATTTTACAAACTGGCTAAAAATCCACTTAAACTCCAGCTGTAGGCTATTGACTTGTCCTTTGACCTGACTGAGATATGCAACAAAAAATTAGATCTAACATGGACAGGATGAATACCTGAGATCACCAGAAAGATTGCATTCAAGGCTTCAAAACCTTGGGCACCCTTGGCCTCCAGGGGCGCTTTGCTTTTCTCTTTAGATTTTGACCATGATTAAACCTTATATTTGACTCCTAATTCTGGCAGTTCAACCACTTAGATTAACCTATTGACAGATTCATTGCAAACCTTGATCAAGTTTGAGACAAACAACTTAGATATCATTTGGTCGGAAACTTCCATCTGGTCCCTCAAAAAGATGGGTGCCCTTGGCTAAGAGGCACACTTTTCAATCCAATGTTAGTCATTTTTTCATCTCCCTCATTTCTCATTCAATCTCCTATATCAAGTGCTAGAAAAAAATTTCATGCTGGTCAGTAAGCTCATCACAAAGCTGATAGTATCCCTAAGAAGTCTTCTTGGAAGTGACAAATCCATAAATTGAAATATGGGCCTCTGAAATCTAGGGTGCCCTTGGCTAGGAGGGCTCTTTTGCTCTAGAGTTAGAATTTTTTTTATGATTTCCATCTCGGTGAAAAATATCCTTCGAGACGAAGCATCATTTAGAACTTATCTCACCATAGATTCTTCATTTGAGCATGAACTAGGCTTAGATTTCAACCCCTGGTCTCTAGTCATTTTCCATTGATGACCTTAGAGCTCCCAACTTTCCATCTAAAAAAGTGAAAACTACCCACCATACTTAAATTGAGTTTTAACTGAATCTGACTTCACCACTATGATCATGAAGCAAAATAAGCCAATCAAAACAATTTTCAGTCACTTCTGAAAAGTTTCAATTTTTAGGGTTTCGTGACCTGAAATAGGGGTACTTGAAACAATAATTTTCATTTTTTTCAAATTTTGCTAGTACCTTCCTAACATCAAACTGACACAAATTCCATACTTGATTTTCCCAAAAACTTTGTTTTGACATCATTTTAACAAAGTTTAGACTCTTTTAAGAAAAATTCCTTAATGAAGCAAAAAATTTGATTTGGGTACAACAGTGTTCAAAGTTGTCAAAGTTGTCACCTTCCATTGGAAATCTTTGGAAGACATCTATAGGTTGCAAATCAGAGTTTCGGATCTAGAAATCAGGTGGAAAAGACAAAGTAGACATTGAAGAGTAGAATCAAACTTTGAATTTCCAAAAAAACCTAATTGGACTAATATGCCACTTTTGGCATATGAGTCCCAGTATAGACAAATTTGCAAATTTCAAGAGTTTCAGTCATATTTCTGCTAGATTCCAGTTCCTACCCATAAACTCTAACCTAGGATTAAATCACTTAGTCTGGCATATGAGTCCATGTCAGCATTAAATTCAATGTTTTCAACATTTCAAGTCTTCATCTAGTCCTCTTTAGGTTTCCAGGTGCACACCTTTCATCTCTCAACTTTCTATTCCATTTTACATGCATTTTTAGGTCATTTAGTGAAGTATTGCATTGCATTAGGCTTAAGCATTAGTTCTTACATTTCATTAGTCTTTCCAAGCCCTAGCTTGGTGGCGAACCCCTCTTTAGTTTATAATTAGACCCTAGGAGAACCCTATTGCAAGATCTCTTTCTTCTTTGCATACTTTAGATTGGGATCTATAGGGTTTTCCTTGGATGAATGATTGTGAAATGTTTTGTGTTGTACCCCAAATTAAAATTTTTGCTACACTTACGAATTTTGAAGGAATGAGTAAAAGTCTTGTCAAAACAGTCAAAAAGGTCAAAATTGGGGTTTTCATGTCTTGCATGAGGGGTAAAAATTCAAAATTTTCAAAATTTGACGATTTGGGTCTACTCTGAGCAACCAAATCTACAAAACCCAGATTTCATATTTCAGTACCTACTTTTTAGGAAAATTGTTATTTTTATAAACTTTCCAAAAATAGTAGCTTTTTATTCAAAATCAAGTGTTAGGCACCACTTGAATAAGTTATCTAACTTATTTCAAAAATATGTAAGAATAAAATCTATAGAAAATTGAATGTAGTTTCTAACTACTAGGTTTATTTAAGAAAAAAATCTATTTGGTGAAAATTTGAAATTTCAATGCAATAGTACTTAAATTTCAGGGAAAAAATAAGAAGTAGGTGTCTGTCTAACCACCCTAACCATGATAAAATGATAATAATTTTTTATAAGATATTAGAAATAAGTAGAGGACTCATGTCCGTGATGATGCATTTTTGTAATTTTTTCCAAGTAAATAATAATTAATTATGAATTTTTATTACAACTTTTAAAAATCACAAAATGATCAGTTCTTCCCTAGTGGGTCTATTTTGCTTTTTCAATTTTAGAAAGCATTTCGAGAGCTCCAGAGCCGTCAATGGAGGCCACTCAGCTGCCAGGTGTTAGATTCAACATTCAAGCATTGAACAAAAGATGAAATGATGGATGTGCACACAAAATGAAGAATAGAGAAAGGAAGCTGAAAAATGTTGAAAAATGTAAAATTTTGGCTAACACTAGAGACTCTAGGTGCCCCAGCTTAGTCTAGGTGCCCAAAATTTCATGCCTTGGTCAATTTTCAGTTTCCAACAAGTAGGGCAAAGGTAAGCATGTTGAACAAGGAGAGGAAGGAAAAAAATGAAAAATAAAAACTAAGTTTGGAAGCCATGGGCACCCCTGGAGGAGATAAGCGCCCAAATTTTCAGGGTATCAAATGATGAAATCAGGGTTCGTGCTCCTAGGAAATGTTGTTTAGATTCTTCCCAACTCCGCAATGAGTCTGGCAGTGCAATCATCAAATCAACTAGTCACCTAGAATTCAAGATCAAACAGGGAGGTTTCAACCAGAAGATAATGCAAACCATGAAAATAACAAAAAAATTCTAAGTTTGGGAACTTTGGGTGCCCCAGATGTTTAGGGGCACCCAACCTTTTGAGAGGACAAACTCAACAATTAGGGTTTGCAGATGTGCTCAATCTCTTCAGGATCTTGTCAGCTTCACAATGAATATCTTCGTCAGATCATCAAACTTGTCAATCACTGGAAAATCCAGATCGAACAGGTGATGTAACATGAAGGTTCGAGTTTGAATAGCAAAAATGGCTAAGTTTGGAGGAAATGGGCACCCTAGAAGCAAATAGGTGCCCAAACTTTTGGGGGCCTAAATTGATGAATATCGACACCTCCAACATCACTTCCTCAATTTTGATCGATCTCTCCAATGCAATCGTCGGCACGCCAATCAGAGTTTGCAATCATTAGATATCGAAGGCAGAATATAATGTCCCCTTTCTAATGGAAACACTTAATGTCGAATCTTGCATTCAAGGTATTTCTCAAAGAGACATTAGAAATGTTAGAGATCAACAAATTTTAGTAATGACAACTTTTAAGCCCAGAGATGATATAAATATTTCATTTTGTCAAAGGATTATTTATTTCCTCTGTCACTCACTATGAATGACTCTTCTATGATAAAACATCTTTCTAGGTCCCATAGAGTGACTAAGATTATTCCATGTCATAGTGGACATTATTACTTATAAGGCCCAATAATTGCTACAAGCATCATTATTAGAATAATCATAAATTTTATATATATATATATATATATATATATATATATATATTGTTTGTGTCTGCCACCTGTGAGGTATTTATGAGTCTCAATATACATATGTGTGTGTGTGTGTGTGTGTG
>VDFB02105548.1:12500-34968 GCA_007258455.2 Sequoia sempervirens | reverse complement strand
ATCAGGATGCTGAGCAGAAAGAGAGAAGAATGTCAAAAAAGCCAAAAAAACACTTGTCGGTGAAGCCATATTTAAAGGGATGTCCTCCTGCTCATATGAGCAATTGGAACAGCATCATATATGCGACAGTCATGCAATATTATTTATTATTTTTAACTAAAATTTACATATGGTGATCTTTAAAAGTATCAAAGGACGGCCAGAATTACAACAAACAATTTTCTCAACAAGAAAAGAATAGGAAGAAACCTTGTCAGTGTCAAAAATAATAAGGATAGTCCCTTCCCCTTCAGACAATTCCAAACATGATCGTATTGGTGAGACCATAACAATGGGAAATCTAAATTTATTTTTTTCTACCTAAAATTTAAAGGTATGCAAGAGCAATTCCATTACTAGAATGACTAATTGAATAAAAATTTATCAATAAAGCCAGATTGCTTCAAATTTTGTACAAATAAATTCTGCAAAAAAATAGTCATAAATGTGAAAGTATTGTTCATTGCAACAAAAATGTCTCCAACAAGGGAATAAAATAAACGCCCTAGATAAATATCATGAATGGTTACCTTGTTAAGTGAGACAAAGATGGATATACTGATAATAATGTGATTACTTTTTTTTAAATTGTCATCACTACAATTACTGCTTTATGTTAATAACATAACTAATTTATTTAAAACGTTGCACTAAAGCTATATTTCTTCAATTTTTGTACAAATAAGTAGAAAAATAAATGTCCATTGGTGTGAAAAGACAATTTTACTGCAACAAGAATGTCCCTGTCAAAGCAAAAAAAGAAAAAAAATGATGAATACCCTAGAAAAATATGTCATACAGCTGATACCTTCCCGAGGGGGAGAGAAAGATGGATATACTAATAATGATGCAATTTGTTTAAAAAGAAATCGTTTCACTGTAATGACTTCTTTAAGTTAACAGTGTGAATAATTTATTAGAAAGATAACACGAAAACTATATTTCTTCAAGTTTTGTACAAATAAACTTCGAAAGAAATAATAATCTACATAACAGCATAACAATTTCATTGTAACAAGAATGTTCCAACATGGAAATAAAAGGGGAAAAGAAAAAATAAAAGCCCTGGATAAATATGCCATAGCTGATTACCTTGTTAAGGGGGAGACAAAGCTGGATATACTGATAATAATACAATTTGTTTAAAAAGAGTTGTAATCACTGTGATTACTGCCTCATGTCAAGAGCATTACTACTTCATTAAAAAGATAACACTAAAGATGCTTTTTCTTCAAGTTTTGTACAACAAAAATTGGATAAAAACACATAATTAACAAATTCGTTGCATCAAGAATGTCCCAGGCAATGAAATAACACCAAAACAAATGAGTAAAAGCTCTCGATTAAGATGCCATAGCCGATTACCTTGTTAAGGAAGAGACGAAGGTGGATATACTGATAATAAAGCAATTTGTTAAAAAGAAAAAATTATCACTGCAAGTGATGCCTTACCTCAATGGCAAGACTAAATTATTAAAAAGATAACAGTAAAGACACTTTGCTTCAAGATTTGTATAACTAAAATTCGAAAAAAATAAAAAGAAACAAAAGAAAAAAAATCATTGCAACAAGAATGTTCCCGACAAGGACACAACCCAAAATTAAGCAAATGCCCTAGATAACCATGCCGTAGCTGATCACCTTGTTAAAGGAGGAGTTGAAGGTCCATATACTGATAATAATGCAAAAAAAAATAAAGAAACATGATTATCAGTGCAATTACTGCCTTGTGTAAGCCAAATGATAAATTTATTAAAAAGCGAACACTAGAGCTAGATTTCTTCAAGATTTGCACAAATAAAATTCGGAAAAAAAAAATCTCCATAGCTGTGCAAGAAAAACTTCACTGCAACAAGAACGTCCCGGTCAAAGAAATAAAATAAGGCAAACAAATAGAGTAAAAAGCCCTAGATAAATATGTCATAGCTGATTACCTCATCAAGGGAGGAGACGAAGGTCCACAAAGTGAGAATAATGCAAATTGATTTCAAATAAATGATTATCACTGTACTTACGCCTAACTATTTCATAAAAAAGATATCACCGAAGGTAGATTTCCTCAAGTTTAGAAAGATTCCAAAATTCGAAATATCATAATAGCATTGAAGCATTTCAGAAAAATCGGTGATACGTTACATAGCTATTTAAAGCATTGAACTGACTGACCTATTTTGCAGGAGATCCGATCAAGTTTAGCTCAGGCGAGACACGCGATCGAGTCCCGCAGCTGAATGAAGAGGAGAAGAAGAGGTTGGCATTCAGTGCAAGAGATGTGAATGCACAATCCTGTTAAATACTAAACAATTTCTTTTATTTAGTTGTACCAGTCAAACGAAATATCGCCGTGCGTTGTGGATTGTGGATTCAGAATTATTGTTCACTTGCATAGGCGTTTTCGCACGTCTTTGTTTGTTTTTCTTTTTCTTTTATTTAACTTGAGTAATTCCAGGTTCATTCAATGTCTTCTCGCCCATTTATTTGGAACATTCCTTTTGCCCGCACCGGAAGGATGAGTTGTCTGTGAAAAAAATGAGTCACCAGCAAATTTGCACCTTTGGCCTAAATTTGACGGTTTATTCACCTGTCAAAGTAATTTTGTAATCGTTAACCATTCAAAATTGTTTTTAAAATATTAAAATATGTTTATTTCTAAATATATATTATATTCTAGCAATGTTGCCTGCCCCGAGAAGCTTCTGGGAAATTGGTGTGCATCTTCCAAATTGGAGACATCCTAGAAACACCTCTAGGAGCATGGAAACTTGAAGTGTCGTCTTCCCAGTCTTTGTCTGTTCACAGAAATTTTGGCGTCTTCCGTGAAATTTAAAGAGGTGAAAAAATTTATGTCATGATATTTTCTATAAATTATTAATTTATTAATTTTTATTTATATTAAAAAAAGATGGCATCCCCAAGTGCCCCGTCTCATATTTTCAAAAAAAAGTTGTAAAGTAACGTACCGATCTTCTTACAAGTACAAGGGGAACAACTATGTATATTAAATATGTGAACATAATTATAAGCATACAATATATTCTATTTAAAATTATATTGTGTAATAAAACAATATATATTATATAGTAACAATGTTTAAATGTAATCATACAGCCATCAAATTTTAGTTCAGTTGTATTCATGCTTTTTTTCAATAGTTTGTTTGTTGAACCAGAAAAGCATGCTTTCTTTCTTTTTTATACAGACTTTGAGTCCTAAATTAGGGAGTAGATTTAGGTTAACCATGTGGTTGAATAAATTTGAGTAATTAATTAAGTTGACTTATACCATTATTTAATAAATTAACTTTTTTGTTAATAGTTTCTACAATAATTTTTTATCACTTAAATAAAGCTGCATCTTTTTCAAGGTATTAATTATCTTGATAAATCATTCTCACTTCTCAACTAAACGAAGAGCCACTTGACTAATAAATTAAATTTGATAAAAAACGATTTAACTAAGTAGGTATTAACGTACCAAATTCGTTATAAGGTCAATGAATTCAAACATGTTTAGGACCGGAAACCTTGGGTGGGACTTGCCACTTGTTTTGTCTTTGGTTGGTAGGCATAGCATATCACGAAGTTAGGCACTTTGAATTAAATTCACATTGACTAAGAGATTGAAGGGAGTTTTCAAGAGAAGTTTGACCTCGAAATGATGGGTTTAGGCTTTGATTTAATTTTTTTTAGGAGAATTTTGACTTTGGAAGTGAGAGGTTTAGACTTCTTTAGATACAAAGATAAAAATCAATTAGAGGGAGAAATTAATTTTTAAGGAGAGAGAAATAAAAGTAATTTTGATAAAGAGGAGAAATTAATTTTTAAGTCGAAGGGAGTTATATGTCAAATTCATATTATTTTATATTAATTTAAATTTGTTTATATATATTTGAAGGTTTTATCTCAAATTGAGATAGATTTTACAAAAGTTGATGTCGCTTTAACTTGAAAAGTGTTTAATCTACATGTTTACTATTCAAATTAAATTTTAGTCATTTTTAAAATTAATTTTGGTATTCATGTATGTAATGGAGTTAGGGAATTAGGATTTAAATTTGATGGTTATTTCATTATATTTAAATATTTTTATTTTATTTTTTTGAGTAAGATTATATTATATGCAAAGGAAGATTTCAAATAGATTATTAAATTTCTATAAAATTTCAACAAATTGTTAACTAGCACTTGCACTCAAAGGAGGTTCAATGACTACGGATGCTTAGTTGCATGTGATTGGATTAAACAATTAATAATAAGTGTTAAATAATGGAATGAAATAAACTTAGACGAATTTAGATTTTTTCCATTTAAACAAATATAGATTTTTTCCTTAAAAGAAATTAGGTATTATTTGATTTTGAAATAGTTGCATGTAAATTTAAAATATAAAGCAATAAAAATGGAAAAAGGAAGTTGTCATCATATTGGCAAAAAACACTTCAAATGGAAACAAAATGTTCTCATTCAGTTGGCAAATCAATATTTATCTGATTTTTACATGATATGTGAGATTTTGGAGGCTTTTACTTGATATTTTAGAAGCTTTTACCATTAAATGGTGGCTGATTTACCATTTAAGAGTAGGTAAACTTTCAGACTCAATTATTAATATATATGTAGCCTACCAACTAAAAATATGTAAGATTGTTTTAATATATATTTAATTTATAATAATTCAATTATATTTTTTTAATTTTGTAAAAAGATAAACAACTTCCAATTGCAACTCATTAATATTAAAAACACAAATTAAAAAAAAAACTTTAAAAAAATATATATAATACTCACACATTACAAAAATGTCCTTTTCATATCCTTTCATTTATTACTTATATATTAGTGAGGTAAGATGCTCAAAATCTATTCATTTTATTCCTTAAATATAACGATGCCTTTCTAGTAAAACTTTAGAATTCATCTATTTTATTCCTTACATTCTTGTTTTTAATTTAAAAAACATAGAAAACACCCCAAAATAATAATAATAATAATACTAATACTAATAAAAAATATACAAACATGGTGATTGATAAAATGCGATAAATTAATTATTATCATTGGGACAAGATTAGTCTAACGAGGCAACAAAACTACAATTAATTACTTATAATTCCAACGCTCTTCTTAATAATTTAATTTTAAAGATAAAGATATGGATAGTGCCTTGAAAGAATAATGAGTCGGGTAAAATCAAGCAAACAAATGACGTGTCATTCATGATGAGGGGGTAAAAATCCATGCAACGAGCGGAAAACATAACAGGTTTTAAAAAATGAATGATTAAGGTACATTATATATGAAAATAGTGAAAGGGCGCAATGATAACCATATCAACATAGGGGGCAAAGTCATCATGTCTCTTGGAGGCCCATGAACTTAAGGTGGTTCCCATGTAGCACATCAAAGCAATCATGGCTCAATCTTTTCCATGCATACCCACTAAATCATTCCATACTCATGGAGTTTCATTCAAATGTGGACATTAGATGTCCCCTTTTCATGATTTATGTGGGTCTCTAATATGGACATTATATGTCTTCTCTTCATATTACTAAATATGGATCTCTAAACTAGTGACTGTGTCTAGTATAATGAAAAAAAAATGATAGATAAAAAAATTAGAGTTAAATTTTGAATTATATAGAAAATGTTTTAAAATGTATTATTTATAGGATAGAAATCAATGAAATAAGGTTACTTTAAAATAGTATAAAAATAATTAGAACTAAATATCATGAATCGTATTTGAAATTATATCATATATTTAAAATTTATTAGAAGTAAATTATATCATGTCTAAAATTTTGAACTTGGTGTTATAGTCGATGTCAACAAATGTACATTAGAGGTTGTGTTGAATTGAAGTACACTTCTTGGTAGAATTTGAGAGTTTTCAATTATGTGTTGAATTGAAGTACACTTCTTGATAGAATTTGAAAGTTCCATCATAAAAAGACAAGTGATTAGGTAGTGAAAAATCTCATGATCAAATTTGAAAGTTTCTATCATAAAAGGACAACTTATTAGGTAGCACAAAATCTCACTAGCCACAAGTAGGTTATAAGTTTGGGTATTAACCTATCTAATATTATCATTAATGTGCATATAATTCCTTGTAAAAAGAAATCTAATCTTTATCACAAAGTAGTAAAAAAATATTTAAAATGAAAATCTATGTAATAGAAATCAATGAAATAACGTTATTTTAAATTAATAAAAATATAATTTGAACTGAAAATCATGAATCATATTTGAAATCATATTATATCTAAAATTCATTAGAAGTAAATTACATCATGTCTAAAATTTTGAATTTGGTGTCGTAGTCAATGTCAACATGAATGTGTGTTAGGTTGTGTTGAATTGAAGTACACTTCTTGATAGAATTTTAGAGTTTCCATCATAAAAGGACAAGTGATTAGGTAGTGAAAAATCTCACTAAGTACACTTCATAAAATTTGAAAGTTTCCATCATAAAAGGACAAGTGACTAGCTAGTGAAAAATCTCACTAGCCACAAGTAGGTTATAAGTTTGGATGTTAACCTGTCTAATATTTTCATTAATATACATATAATTCCTTGTAAAAAGAAATATAATCTTTATCACAAAGTAATAAAAATTTGTGTAAAAATGCCTAAAATGGCTTGACTAACTCTTGTATGTGAAAATGTACATATACCCCAAGCTATTGGGAATAAATCTAGACACATTTATATTGTTTAGTAATTTGAGCTTCTTTAGTAAATGACATTCATTCAATATATTAGAAAAAATGGAATTCAATAATTACACCAAAGGCGTTCCTATATGAAATTACTGGTTGACTTAATGATCAACGGTTGAGAATGTGTTAGCATGATGCAAGACTATTGAAAAAGATCTAACTGTTCATGAACCCAACATAAAATAATCAAGAAAGAAAGCAAAGAAAGCAAAGAATAGATATTATTTCTACATTTCCACTAGAAAATATGCTTTACATTCATATTATAAAGGACAAAAAAAAATTATTATATTTTACAAATAAAAAACTATTATATTTATGTTGAAGAGGTTCCCTATATGAACCCAATCAACTGACTTTTTTATCAACGGTTCAAAATGTGTTAGAATGATGTAAGACCATTGAGACAAATCTGGCCATAGAAATAATAGCTAATATCAATAAAAAAAACTTATTTTTTAGAAATCAAATCTAAATTATATTCTTTTCTAACGAATCAAAGAGATAATATCACTAATTTAAAAAACTATTTTTTTTAGAAATCAAATCTATATATAGGGGAGAGGACCCAAATAATGTTTCAATAGTTGTGATAGTAGTTGTTTATATAATGCCCAGTATTTTTTATCAATATTGGACCAATAGTTGTGACTTTAAAGTTGTTAGTGTTGATGACAAAATGTATTCATTTGATCTAAAAAGCAACCAATCATGTGATTCCACATCAGCGCTCAATAAAATATGTTGTGAATGCACAAGTATTGGTCTCACTTTTATTTTGGGCCTTTTTGGACACCTTGACAAAAAGCATGCTAATGTGGCATCATATTTTATGATGTGACCCTGAAACCTTAGTTATAAGCAGGGGACTTGCCAAGTAAGTTGTTGTAAAAAATTGGGAGTGATTTGAAATTTCCACGTAGGATAATTAAAAGCGTGAAGTTAGGGTGCTCAACTATTGGGTCATCTCCCCTATTCTCCCTTTTTTAATTTATATTTTCCCTAATAAAGCAAATAAGCATATAGCTTATTATATAAATCATAGCTTACTTTCATTACAAATCATTAGTATTGTTTTAATTATTCAAATTTTAAGAATTTTCTCATATATTTTAAATTATTAATAAATATATTATGGTTATTATATCTATTCTTTATTTAGATTGATTACAAATTGTTCAACTTGAAATTATTGCTTTTTTTTAATTTGTGTTCCCTCTATGAACCCAATCGGGTGACTTCTATTATCGATGGTGTAAAATGTATTAGAATGATGTAAGACCATTGAGAAAGATCTGGTCATAGAAATAATAGCTAATATCAATACAAAAAACTTATATTTTTTAGAAATCAAATCTAAATTATATTTTTTTCTAATGAATCAAAGAGATAATATCACTATTTTAAAAAGCTATTTTTTTTAGAAATCAAATCTTTATATATTCTCTCATTTTTTTTAATTTATATTTTTCCTAATGAAACAAAGGATAAACATATAGCTTATTATATAAATCATAGCTTACTTTCATTACAAATCATTAGTATCGCTTTAATTATTTAAATTTTAAGAATTTTCTCTCTTTAAAATTAATGTAATCATGTATTTTAAATTATTAATAAATATATTATGATTATTATATACTCTGTATTTAGATTGATTACAAATTGTTCAACTTGAAATTATTGCTATTTTTTTATTTCTATTGCTAATGCATAAATTTAGTAGAAAGAAAATACATGGAATCCCATATAAGAAATAAAAATAATATGGAGATAAAATGTTTAGATGCTCTTACATTCTTTTTTAAGTTACAATTACTTTTAAAGAAACGAAAACTAGAAAATCTAGATTTTTGTAGAAGTGTAGTTTTACTTTCATTCTAAAACATTTTAAATTCTTTATTTTGTAATATTGTTTCAATTGTTTAATTTTTAAGACTTTTTCATAGAACTAATGTAATTGTATATTTGATTACTAATAAATATATTACAGGTATTATATATACTTTCTATCTATATTAATTATAACAGTTCAACTTAATAATATTGTTAAATTTATTTATTTTATTGCTAATGCATAAGTTTTAATATAGAGAAAAAAAATCCATGAAATCTTTCAAGAACATGTAGAGAATCAAAATATAAATCATGACTTCACTAGAGTGATGAAGAGATAAAATCACTATTTAAAATATTAAACATTTTTGAGATTAAATATCTACATCCTCTTGCATTCCTTTTTAAATTATAATATTTTTTAAGGAAACAAAGGATGGACATCTAACTTATAGTATAAATCATAATTTCACCTTCATTATAAAACATTTGAAACTCTTTAATTTGTAGTGTGATTTTAATTATTTAATTTTTGAATATTTTTATTTTCTAAAATTAATATTTTAACTAAATTAAAACAATTGATATATTTAATTGAAGAAAAAATAATGGTATATAGATAAATATAATTTATTTTATATATATAAGAAAAAAAATTATATGTTAGATTATAGTATTATGAGGGAGTGTATATCTAAATTAGAAGTTATCATTTGGTTAAACTATCACAAGTAAATGATCCAACCCATAAAAAATATTCAAGGATCAAATAAAGATCAATCATACCAAAAAATTAAACTTTGATAAATGATATAATACAAAAAAAATCATTCTCACTATTCAAATACAACTAATTTTCTAAAAGATAGACAAAAATTATTCATGGGTCTCAAAGACGTATTGGGCCCACTTGAAAAGATAACTTCAACCCCCTACCATATAAAAGTGGAGTCGAGATAATTTTCAAAGGGTCTCTTTATGACAAAAGATAGAAAAACATGATTACATACAAATGGGGTTTATTGGCCTTTTAAAGATCATTGAGTGTCACTTCATCATGCAATAAATCCCTACGCTTAGCAATCTATTTTTATTAATTAATTCACAGTGGGCCCTAAGGACAATTTTTTTTAATAAATGTTCCTCTCTCTCTCTCTCTATCTCTATCTCTCTCTCTCTCTCTAAACTTCCCTCATCTATATCTCCCTCTTTCTATCCCTACCTCCCCCTCTTTCTCCCTCTCTCTCTATTACAAACATAACATGAGCCTATTTATAATGAGGCCTAATTATCTTCTTGATTCAATTTTTTTATTTTGGTCATGTTTGGATCCATGTAAGTGGATGCATAATTTATTTGAAGCTCACTTCTCCATTTATACCTTTGTTGAAACATATTACAATGCCCCCTAAAAGCCACATTCACTAGGAAATGTGTATATAAAATATGTGAAAGATCTAATCCATCTCCATCTTCATATCCATCTCTATCTCTATCTTCCTCTCTATGTATCTCCCCCATCTCTAACTCCTTACCTCTCCCTACATCTCTTTCTCTTTCCCCTCTATCTTTTCCACTATATCTATCTCTTTATCTCTCCCTCTTTCTATCCCTATCTCTCCCTCTCTCTCCCTCCATCTCTTATTTACATATCTCTCCCCCTCTCTATCTCTCTCTCATCACATACACACACACTCTAGATGTTTCTCCATCCCCCCCCCTCTCTCTCTCTCTCTCTCCCTCTCTCTCTCTCTATCCTTGTTTCTTCCTCCCTATCTCTATCTCTATATATCTACCCCTCTCCTCCCTTTCTCTACCTCTCTTCCTCACTTTATTACTTGTCTTTATCTCTCTATCTATACCTCTCTCCCTTTCGCTTCCCATATATCGATATCTTCTTCTTTCTCTCTCCCTCTCTCCATCTATATTTGTTTGTAGCTACTTCTATTTGGTTGTATATCTCTCAATCTCTATCTCCCTATCCCCATATCTCTATATCTTCTTATATCTATATCTCTATCACTATATCTCTCCATCTCTCCTTCTCCCTCTTCCTCTAAATCTCTATCTTCCTCTCCCTCTTCCTTTATATAGCTCTATCTCTTCATCTTTAACTCCCTCTTCTTCTTCCTTTATATATTTATATTTCTTCATCAATATATCCCTATCTCTCTCTATATTTATCTCTCTATCTACTTGTCTCCCTCTTCCTATCTTGATCTATCTTCATCTAAATAACTTTATCTTTATCTTCCCCTCTATCTCTAGACATGTATCCCTCTTTATCCATCTCCCTCTTCCTATACCTCTATATCTATATCTCTTTGCATCTCTATCTCTATCTCTCCATATTTCTTCTTCCATCTCTTTGTCCCTATAACTCTCCCTCTCTCCATATATCATTTTCTATATATATCTTTATCTTTATATCTCTTCATCTCTCATTCTCTCCCTCTCTATATATTTATCTCTTCCCTCCTTGTTTATCCCTCTCTCATCTCTATCTTTATATCTCCCTCTCCTCCATATCCCTCTCCTTATCCTTCTCCATCTCCATTTATTTCTCTATCTCTATCTCCCTCTACTTCATATTCCTCTCCCTCTCCTTTTCCATCTTTATCTTTGTCTCTATTTTTGTATTCCTCTCTATCTCTATCTCCTTTCCCCTCTCTCTCTCACTCTTCCCACCTGTATCTCCCCCTCTTTCTATCCTTCTATCTCCCTCTCACCCTATTGCAAACATAACATGAGCCTATTGGTAATGTATTTTTATTATCTTCATGATTCAAAGGTTTTTCAGTTATGTTTGGATCCTTGTAAGCAGATGCATAGTTGATTTGAAGCTATCACTTCTCCATTAAGACCTTTGTTGCACAAACAACATCATTTTCTAAATTGCCTACCTATTGAAATCGTGTACTACACAAATGTATGCAAAAAATAGACCAAAATATCTCTTCAGCGTACCCATTGCACAACAAGGTGTGATTGTTAGATACCACTTTTTAATAAAGATGAAGAGTAAAATTAATATTGACTATTTGACCATTGAAGAGTGTAACATTTAAATAGAGTGTATAGAGGTGAAACACCTTGTGCACAAAATTTCTCTGCATAGTCTACTATGTTTGTATTGTGATTGACATGGTAACATGAAATGACTAAATTAAAGAAATATCCCAAAGAATATATTTTAACCCCGAGGTCATAAATTGACAATAGAAATTAAAATAATCACATTCAACTTTTTTCAAGAATGTTAAAGTTCATAGTAAAAATAGTACAACATCAAAGAATATTAAATTTGAGAATGAAATTAATAAACACTAATTAAATTGTTGACAAATATTCCACAACTAAGCAATTGCTAAATTAGACACAAATAGAAAAAATGTGAAGAAAAGTGTATTGCTCTTTTGGCAATAGAGGAGGGTGGTGTGGTTTGTCATAATAAATAAATTCATGAATGTCTTATGGAATAAATTTGAAGTTACATATTTCTTCTAGATGAATAGACTAAATTATATAATAATTGAGAAGATTAAATGCATGTGTAATGAACATAATAACATGGATAAAAAAAATCACAATGATAAAAAAAATATTACATAATACAAATTGAATGTCACGTATTTCTTCTAGATGAAATGTAAATTTTGTATTGATTGAGTTTTAGAACAAAGCCAACTAAACATGTGACAATTGAATTAAATCAAAATGAAATTATTCACATTTAATGGATGCAAGAGGTAAATAAAATTAGTACCTACACTATGATGATTTTTCATAGATGTGTAGTTAAAATGAAAATTATATTAGACTATGAATAATGGGTATAATAAAAGTATACACATTACATAACAAAGCAACCACATGTTCATTGTTGGGAATAGGATACCATTTAATTGTAATCCTAAACATATTTCATGTATCTCCTAAGTCCTTGGAAAGTGTTCCCCAACACTAGGACTAGAAAGAGATTAAATTCGAATGAAATGAACATGTAAATTAACATTTGTAATTATTCCTAAATGATAGCAACATATGGGGATGCCCAAGAAGAGCTCCTACAAAATAGGAGCACATGGGGCGCCCACATGGAAGGTGGAACCCACCTTGAGTTCAATTAACTCTTTGGAGGAAAGATAACACTTCAGTAATGCATGTAAAGATGCTAGAAGTTAGGAATTGATGTTTACATGAATGGAGTTCAGTTCAATTATGGTTTAGTTATCTTTAGTTGCATGTAGTTAGTTTTAGTTGAATGCTAGTTGACTTCAGTTAACTTGGAATGTATGACTAATGACTTCAATTGCATGACAGATAATAGGTGATACATTCAATTAAGTGGGGATGATCAATCATGCATCATGTTTGCATGAATTGATGGAGAGATATGTTTCAGTTAACAGAGATTGACTTGGACCCACCTTTGGCGCCCAAGTTGAGATCTTGGAGTTAACACCTTTGCATGAGTAGATATTTACAAGGCTAAGTTAAGTGGGCCCATTCTTGGGCGCCAAATTTGAGGAGAAGCTTGGAAGATATCTTCATAGTCAACATTGAGTTAAGACTTCAGTTTGGGATGCCCAAATTGATGAAGGACTTGGTTTGACATTGCTTTTCATAGAAGAAGTCTACTTGCACAAGAATGGCATAGATATTTGTGAGGAGATTTATCCTCTTGTAATTGTCCACTCTTTAGAGTTTACAATGTTCACATTTGTCTATTTATTGCAGCAAGTTGAAGAGAGTTCTAAGAGAGCTCTTTTGTGAAGCATGGCATGGGATGTGTGGATTCATGCTTGGACACATGAGAGTTTATTGTAGGTTGTGAAGAAGAATTGTTGAAGAAAAAAGAAGCATCTCAAGCAAGGATTGATAAAGAATTATTGTTATCTTGTTCTAAGGTTAAATAATACAAGCACTATTGATTCTAGTGGTGGATTTTTTTCCTGACAGGGTTTCTCCACGGTATATGTTGTGTCAGTACTATCTTCTAGTCTTATTCTTCTACAATCTTTTGTCTACTTCTACAATTGGTAAATTGATCTAAAAAGATTAATCATATACAAATAAATTGTAGCAAAGAACACTTAATTAGATCTACAATCTCATAGTTTTACAAGTTGCAAAGCTACAATTTTACCTTCAATTTTCAACATTTGGTATAAGAGCTAACGGTTGGGTAGAGTTTGGGGCACCTTTCTCTTAAAATTTTGAAGGTTTTTTGGCTGTAGTGGGAGCTTTTACTATTGTGTTATTGCAGATTTGTAAAAGAAGTATTTTACAATGTATTTGGGATGATGGTTGTAAGACCTGGTATGGCTTGCTCAATCCCTAAAAGGAAAGGCATGGTAAGAGAGGAGTTATCCCGGGTGGTAAGGAGAGGACAGTTGGGTTAAACTAGCTCTTGGGTTAGAGTTAGTGGATTAACCTGTAGTGGTCTTTAACACATGATTTTGTGCTAGTTGTATTGGTCCATGGTTTTGGAGCTCATGGTTTTGAGCCCCATGTATGGATGATCTTCATTTAGGAGATGGTTATCACAATGTCATGGATAGCTCGGTTACATGTTTCAGTGGGAGTTTTTGACGGTGATGGTTTGATGTTTATCTTGTTGCCATGT
The DNA here is from genome assembly GCA_007258455.2 of Sequoia sempervirens. NCBI lineage: Eukaryota > Viridiplantae > Streptophyta > Pinopsida > Cupressales > Cupressaceae > Sequoia > Sequoia sempervirens. The sequence goes on along the minus strand of VDFB02105548.1, from coordinate 20,740 downwards.
ATAGCTCAGTATCATAATTTAGTGGGAGATTTGGTAGGATATGATTATCTTCATGTGATCTGAAGAGGTTTTAACATCTTGTTTCATGGAGTATCGTAAGAGTCTTTGGTAAAGATGTTATTGTTCTTCCTTTGGAGAGGGTGTAGTTCTTTTTGGTTTTGAGTATTAATCATTTTCTTGGAGCTTCATGATTATGCAGGTTGCATTTGAAGTTGGCATGGTTTGATTGGTGGGTACTCATGGATACTAGAGAGACTTGGATTAGGCTGGATATTTTTTATGTTAAGAGATATGTGTTGGAATGGTTACTTGTTATAAAAAAAATTCAACAATAAAGACAGAGAAGCCTACACTTGGAAATGGATGTGAGTCCATTATAGACCTAATGAGAAGGTTTTTTTTATTGAAATCCTATATTGTTTGGTGTTTTATGCATAGGAAAATCTTGTATCCCACTCTTGGTCTACTTGGTAGGTAAATGATTTAAGAGGTGTTTCCCACCTGATTATTAGATGCATTATTTTATGTATTTCCATTGTTCTCCTTGCAATCTTGAACTTGAGTTAGTTCTGAGGATTTGGGTAGGAGAGGCATGAGAGATAGTAAGTGGCTTTGGGCATATTCCCTTTTGTTGTGGGAATGTTTGGTGAATGTTGATATCCTTTCAGTTTGGGAGTGTTGAAGGAGATATTACTTTACACAGTTTGGCACATGTTAGTGTGGTATAAGAACATGGTTTGATTTGTAGGTTCTCTCTTTGTGAGAATATTGTCTTCTTCTTGAAGGTTCTTCTATTATGAAAGATGTATTTTGCATATCATTGTATGCTTCTTTGACACTATGATAGAGGAGTTAGCCACATCCTCTATGTGAAGTGCTATAGGAGGAATTGTTAATGTTGTGATTGTGTTTTCAGATTTGACATTACCTGTGCAGTGGGAGTTCCAAAAGGTATATGTGTTCTGTATGAGAGGGGAACCTCTCTTGGACTAGTTACACTTTACTACAGTGAGTTACTTCAGAGGTTTTTTATTGCATGTCTATGTGTGTTGTTACCTTGGAGTCTTATTTTGTAAGATGGTGGATATACAGGGACTTGTTTGCAAAATTGGGTTGCTATGTTAATAGCATGAAGTTCTACCTATGATAGTTTTGGATGAGCTAGAAACTTTCTATGGTTGTTATTCCAATTTTCTATGAGTGTGGCAATCACTCAGAGTCTTTTGTTATCATTTGAATTTGATGCCTGTGTTCATGAATAGATTGGTGCAGGTTTCAGTGATAGAAGAAATGGTTACAAAGACTTGGGAAAGGTATTGGTTCTTGGTGCAGGAAGGCTATTGGCCTTGAGTCTTGTACTTGATTTATAAGAATGATTCCATGTTTAGAATAATTGCAATGTATAATGTCAAGTTGGAGAATGTTGGGAATAGGATGCCATTTAATTGTAATCCTAAACATATTTCATGTATCTCCTAAGTCCTTAGAAAGTGTTCCCCAACACTAAGATTAGAAAGAGACTAAATTCAAATGAAATGAAAATGTAAATTGACATTTGTGATTATTCCTAAATGATAGGAACATGTGGGGACACCCAAGAATATCCCCTACAAAATAGGAGTACATGGGGTGCCCACATGGAAGGTGGAATCCACCTTGAGTTCAGTTGACTATTTGGAGGAAAGATAACACTTTAGTAATGCATGTAAAGATCCTAGAAGTTAGGAATTAATATTTACATGATTGGAGTTTAGTTTAGTTCATTTTAGTTCAGTATCAGTTAAGTTAAGTTTAGTTTAGTTCAGTTCAATTCAATTCAGTTCAGTTTAGTTATGGTTCAGTTATCTTTAGTTGCATGTAGTTAGTTTCAATTGAATGCTAGTTGAATTTAGTTGACTTGGAATGAATGACTAATGACTTCAATTGCATGACAAATAACAGGTGATACATTTAGTTAAGTGGGGATGATCAACCATGCATCATGTTTGCGTGAATTGATGGAGAGATATGTTCCAGTTAACAAAGATTGACTCGGACCCACCTTGGGTGCCCAAGTTGAAATCTTGGAGTTAACACCTTTGAATGAGCATATATTTACAAGGCTAAGTTAAGTGGGACCATTCTTGGGTGCCAACTTTGAGGAGAAGCTTGGAAGATATCTTCGTAATCAATGTTGAGTTAAGACTTCAGTTCGGGACACCCAAATTGATGAAGGACTTGGTTTGACATCGTTTTTCATGGAAGAACTCTACTTGCACAAGAATGGTGTAGATATTTGTGAGGAGATTTATCCTCTTGTAATTGTCAACTCTTTGAAGTTTACAATGTTCACAATTGTCTATTTATTGCAGCAAGTTGAAGAGAGTTCTAAGAGAGTACTTTTGTGAAGCATGGCATGGGATGTGTGGATTCATGCTTGGACACATGAGAGTTTACTGCAAGTTGTGAAGAAGAATTTTTGAAGCAAAAGAAGCATCTCAGGCAAGGATTGATAAAGAATTATTGTAATCTTGTTCTAAGGTTAAATAATGCAAGCACTATTGATTATGGTGGTGGAGTTTATTCCCGAAAGGGTTTCTCCATAGTATATGTTGTGTCACTTCTATCTTCTGGTCTTATTCTTCTACAATCTTCTATCTACTTCTACAATTGGTAAATTGATCTAAAAAGATTAATCATACACAAATAAATTGTAACAAAGAACACTTAATTAGATCTACAATCTCATAGTTTTACAAGTTTTAAAGCTACAATTTTAACTTCAATTTTTCCAAGTCAACTAGCATTCAATTGAAGAATAAAATAAAAGTATACACATTACATAACAGAGAAACCATATGTTCATCACCATGAACCACATGTCTTTGGGCTTAATACATAGATTGAAAACATATAGACTGAGCATCACCCCGACACTATTGAACATGTGTTTTACTAGAACAAAACCCCTTCACTAGAAGATTAAAAAAAATCATTCTTCTAAAGATAGTAAAGAACGAAAAAATCAGGGAGGCACTCTTTTATTAGTAAAATCAAAGTGTTCATCACAATGAAGAAGGGTTTTTTACTATATAACTTATCTCCAAGATAGTTCTCCATTTTTTAATTAATAAAAAAAATTTATGTTATCTACTTGTAATTTTATTATTTTGTTATGAATGAATGAATAGGCTATATATGGTTAAAATAATTTAATCACGCTTACACGTATGAATAAATTATGATTGTAGAATGCTTCTATTATATAATCCTACACCTGCCTAACATGAAAAAATAGAAGGAAATATCATACTATGTGTTTATAACTATAACACATTTTTTTAGGCAACATAGACTTAGAACATTGTTTATTAATGAATTTTGATGCAAACACATTTAAGGCATGCACATAAAATTAAATGATTATGTATTCACCCAACAATATATCTATGAAATAAAATCTTAAATACAAGAATTATGAAAATTACATTTACATTTTGTATTCATTCAAATATGTTTATCTCATTTATTATGTATTCTTAGATAAATATGGTAATCATGAATAACTTTAAAAAAATGTATGCCATTCCATAGAACTAATATGTTTTGAAATTATCTACCAACTCAAGTTTTTTTTCCTTTTTAACAGCCTCAAACTTTATCAACCTAGTATTTTTTGTTGGTGTTGATTTGACGAATATGGATGATGGATCCTCTAAACAAGCACTCCCAAAAATTTGTTCCCAAAGTGTTTCATGAAGTATGAATTCTAATCCTCCTCTAAATGTGGTTTCACCCATCCAAAATTTTGATAATGCTTGTAAATGGCTTGAAATTTTTACTTTAATAGGATGCTTTGCTGGAAGAACTCCTCTTGAAAACATGCTTAAGGATTGAATCAACAAAGAGCTAGGTAATGCATGGGGTCCATCTTGATATCATTTGAAATCTAACCTAGGGCTATTATTTTTTCACTTTGTTGAAGCTAGCCATGCAGAGGCCATTCTTAAGCATGATCAAGCTAGTATGTTTATGCATCCCTTTTTTTTTCAACCTTGGAATAGATATTATATGGTCTTTGATGAAAATACCAATTGTGTGTTTTTAGATAGAATTTATTGGTTTACCTTTTCCTTGCTAGAACTTCTTAACCATAATCATGGGGTGGCCTAGTAAATTTATTTGTGTTAAGCCTAATATGTTCCTTTTAGATTATCCATAAGTATTTTTGTGTTAAGGTTGACCTCTCTAAATATTTAAAAGACACTATGGATATTCAAATTGGTTGTTTGCATCATACCCATCAAGTCCTTTATCTTAATTTACTGAACACTTATTTTTGGTGTCAATCCTCATGTCATAAAATCAAGGATTGTCCCTTGATCTCTCCTTGAAATAAACCAACTACTCAACCTATTGAGGCTCCCCTTCTAATAATGATGAAGTGTAGATTATATTTTGAAACCATAAACATAATTGAAATCCCAATAATGGTAGATCTCAAACCAAACATGCAGTTAACACTAGTAATCTAGCTACTAAACCACACTTTGTGCATCTTCAAACCCTCAAGAGAAGGGGAAAGGCATGGCCCCTTCTAATGACAAGCCATCCACTCAACCTAAGTTTTCTAAAATTTCACAATATACATCTATATTTATCTTCTTAACTTTGGAGACAATTGTTCATTATCCTACATCTTCTATGGCTTTACATCAGTCTTGTAGTCCATTGGGCCATCTAAAAGAAGGAGAATTTGTTATTGTTTTGTGTGGAGCCTAATCAATCTCCAAGTGGGAGATTGTTGGTATGTGGCAACTAATCATGCTATGTTGTACACTCTTCATGTATCCTCGTCGGGGTCCGAGGTCGAACCAGGCCCTAGGCGGGGGTTCGGGGGCAGCAACCCCCAAGAAATTTTTTTCCCATTTTTCAATTCATCACCAACAAAAGAAAAAAACCGACTTTGTAGAACCCTAATTCTGCAAGCTTCTAAAAGGCTTGTTATAAGTGGTTTGGATGGGGGTTGCAATAGTGCATTATTAGCGAGATTGTAATATGTTTTACACTGGATAATAAAATCATTGGATGGATGTGGTTTTGTGGATGTAGCTTGGATTGGGTGAACCACATTAAATTCTTTGTCTTGTCTTGTTTTTGCTATAATTTTTTGTGTGTTTTATTTCTCTGTTTTATTGATCAATTTTTCATTTAACTATTAGATATCTGCCTTCTAACCCTAACAAGTGGTATCAGAGTGGGTTGTTTTTCAGTTATCCTCTGCATGAATGTCTTATGGTTGAGTGGGAGTCTCACGGTTGAGTGGGATAAATGGAAAACGAGGGTAAATTGAAGGTAGATAAACTCAATGGGAAAAACTACCAACTATGGAAGATGCAGATGGAGGATTATCTCTATCAAAAGGATTTATGGAGGCCGTTGGAAGGAATAACCAAGTAATCAATAATAATTAATGATGAGGATTGGAATCTTCTAAACAAAAAGGCAGTGGGAGCCATTCGTTTATGCCTGGCACAATGGGTGGCATTCAATATTAAAATAGCTAAGAAAACTCAAGAGTTGATTAAAACCCTAGCGAAGTTATATGAAAAGCCTTCCACTTCGAATAAGGTATTTATTATGAAGCATTTAATTAATATGAAAACGGTAGAAGGTTGGTCAATTGTTGATCATTTAAATGAGTTTAATATGGTTACCATTCAGTTAACTTCTATAAATGTAAACTTTGATGAAGAAGTTAGGGCTCTTTTGATTCTATGTTTTTTGCCTGAAAGCTAAAATAGCTTGGTAATGGTTGGTAGCAATTATATTTATGGTTCGAATACATTGAAATTTGATGATGTTGTTGGTGTTATTTTGAGCGAGGAAATTCGTAGGAAAAGCTCAAGTGGAACATCCACATTAGGCAATGTTTTGAATGTAGAAAGCAGGGGCAGAACAAAGGAGAGAGGAAATAATTTTGGAAGTCGTGGGAAGTCATGAGGAAAATCAAAGGACAAAAGGTCCCAATCTAGAGACAAGAGGGATTGTTGGTACTATGGTAAACCAGGTCATTTAAAGAAAGATTGTTGTTCTCAAAAAAATAAAGGAGACAAAAAAGAAGGCAGATATCTAATAGTTAAATGCAGATTTGATCAATAAAATAGAGAAATAAAAAAAATAAAATTATAGTATAAACAAGACAAGATAGAGAATTTAACATGGTTCACCCAATCCAGGCTACATCCACAAAATTGTAGCCATCCAATGATTTTATTATCAAGTGTAAAACATATTACAATCTCGCTAATAATGCACTACTGCAACCCCCATCCAAACCTCTTATAACAAGCCTTTTAGGAGCCTCCAAAATTAGGGTTCTATAAAGTCAATTTTTTTCTTTTGTCAGCGATGAAGCAAAAAAAGGGAAAAAAAAATTTCTCAGGGGTTGCCACCCCTAAACCCCTGCCCAAGGCCTGACCCGACCCCAAATCCTAGCGAGGATACATGAAGAGTGTACAGTATATCATGATCAGTCATCACATACCAAAAATCTCCCACTTGGAGACTGATCAGGCTCCACACCAAACAATTGGATGATACACCAAATAGTTATAGAGAAAATGATCAAAATTTCCAAAATTTATTTGGGTATTTTCTCTCATGAGGAGTTTCTACATAATCACTGCTTTACCCTTGATGAGTTGGATAATGATGATATGCCTTTATATTCTTATCAACGAATTTTGTCTCTTGGAATGTTTGAGGACTTATAGACCTCCCTAGGAAATATTTTATGAGGATTTCTTGTCAAATATTTACAACGCTAGGTATCATTTGCTTGTAAGAGGTTAAATTATTAGTTTTTTGGTTTATATTGTAACATGCCCAATGTTCTACTCAAAAAATTTCCTAAGTTTTAACCCACAAATGAATAAACCATGAAGCCATAAGATAGCAATAAATTTTTCTTTTCCATGATGTAAATTACATGCACATATTAAATAAACAATATTCCAAACTTCCATTGCATTTCAATGTAATTTCTCAAATATTTCCATAATATTGATTTCATGTTGAATAAACTCAAGTTTAACATTCATGTTTACATCCTTCCATATTAATGGGTACAAAGTACATACACAACTCTTCTGAGCTTCCAACACTAAAAATACATGTGGTCCAGGTAATCTCCCTTCAAATCTTGGCCACCAACTGATGAGGAGAAGCATCACTTAAGAGCTTTTCTGCCAACCACACACTTACTATGGTCCCCCGCACATCTACCTATCAAGTAAGATGTCCCTACCATTCAACAAAGAGATTAGTTTGGTAACACCATAATACTATCCTTCCATGAGCTTGGTGTTGTTCCCTACAAACTAAAACTTAACCATACAGTAGCTACAACCTATGTTTATGACAATCCCAGACTAGAATGCATAACTAGATCATAGTGAATTGACAGTGTAAACAATTGCAACTTACATTACTTTGGCCAAAGAATTCAACACTCAGTTGTTTCGAGTGAGAGCCATCTTATTCACACACCTTCCTAACTCGATTTGTAATGACCACACATATTCTATGCATAGGCTCTTCCCTTCACTAGATTATCCTAACCCCAGGAATAGCCTATTTCCTCTTACTAAAGCATTACACTATGGTAACCAAATTGAAACATGAAACAAACTTTCACAAACTTCCTTATAAATCAAACTATAACTATTTAAGCATGACCTAACATAGTCTATAGTAGAACACATAAGCATTCATACCTACATACGTAATATGCTAAGATAATTCCCTTAAATGGGTTAAACAAACATAAAGATGTATCTTTTCCTCTTTCCAAACAATTCAAGCAACACTCATAAAAACAAGCAATCTTTTCAACTTAAACAAAAAAGTAAAGTACAGAACTAGCATGCCTGTAATCAGATAGCTCCAATTGATTTAATAGGTTTCCTAGCATAACCTCCACCAATATGTTTGCAAATCCTTCCCTTGATCAATTATCACAAAGAAATCTCTCTAAAAACTTCACTAATCTCACACTAAAAACCTCTCAATTCACAACTCAATATTGCACCAAAGTAACACTCAGAAAATTAGAAAGCAAGAATGTGTCCCCCTCAAAAAATCAAAAAATTAGAAAGAAAGAATGTGTCCCATTTGAAGTGAAAGGCACCTGTATTTATACAAAAAGATCAACAACGAAAGGTTGGAAACAGGGTATCAAAATTGACACTTCTCAACTC
>VDFB02105548.1:0-10000 GCA_007258455.2 Sequoia sempervirens | reverse complement strand
CCTAACAACAAATGTTGAAGACAATCCAATCTTGTTGAAAAACATTCCTCCCCTTAAGAAGAAAAAAACTAAAAATTTATGTGGGATATCTTCCCATTTCTAAAAAGAATATGAGGGAATAAATATCAAGATATGTGATCTCTTTGAAATTTTTCCAAGTGTCTCCATGTTGATGTTGAAAGTTACCATGGTTAAGTCAAGTGTTCTAGGACACACTAATGACAATGACAATCTAAAACCTTATGGAAACATATGTAGAACATAAGACAAAGATGACTCCTCTAAATGCCACTCAAAATTATGCACACCAATTCCAAATTGTAACAAATGATGAAGTAGAAAAATAAGAAAGGGTATAAATGTGCCCTCACAACAGCCAAGGAAGATGACACAACTCCATAGAAGTTAGCATCAAAGAGGAGATGAATATCCTCAATAGTTTCCTTCATGTTTGTAAGATAGGACTCACAAAACAAACATGCAATGTCTAACAAGTACTCATCCCAAGTAGTTGTATCTAGAAGATAATGAATGGCTTGCTACACTAAATCATTAAAATCCATGGATATGGTAATACTAGTCTCATTAGAATCAATAGTAGATGGAGATGAGATCTCAATGCATGATATTCAACTACTTTGCTCATCCCTGAATGATATGTCCACACAATATGCCTAAGTGTGAACACCAAATGAATCTACCAATATTGGATTACTAGAGTCCTTAGCCTCAAGATGTTGAATCATAGATGAAGGCGATGAAGCCTCTAAATTTGGAGTACTAGTCATAAAATTTGAAGTCTTAATGGAAGTTTGTGTAAGAGGAGAAGGAACATTTATAGAAGTCTTTATGCCATCACAACATTCAGGCTCTCCCCATTTAGCAAGAACTGCAGTTGTTTTATGATCATATGGCCAAAACACATCAACTTGAACAAGACGATTTGCAATATGATCCTCTAGGAATGAAGGTTCATTCAAGTCTCTATACATCTTCTAAAGTTTGGTCCAAAGGTCACAAGGGTACTCAATACCAATAATGGCCATTTGGGTGTTGATATCAACATTAAAACCAATTACTCATAGGATTTATCCAATCTTAAAATTCAACACAAGTTTCTTCCATCATGTTGTAGGTTTGGGAACTAGTCCATAGAGATAGGTAAAAAGGTAAATCCACTTACAATGTATTAAGATTCCATCTTGCCAAGACTTGTAGTTTCATCTATCCAATTTGATTAGAACATTATGTCTTTTTATAGCCATGTTAAACTCCTCAAATTTAGTGACACAATAGACCAATCAAAAGAATCAATCCAACAAAGCACAAGATTACCTCCAAATTCACTTAATCAAGAATCCCCCTAGCAATAAATGATCTTGGCACTCTATACTTAGTGTGATTATAGGTGTCACTTGTAAAAACATTGAAATGGTCTTGATTTTAGCACATTATAGATCCTAATTTTGTCCATAGTATTGAAATTATATTTTTTATAGAATGGTACCAATTTGATCACACTGGACTATAAAGTACACAAAAATTACGCTAAAAATGTTATTGTACATGAGCCCAAATGGAGCCCTGAAAGTTCCTGAAATGAGAATTGCTCAACAACACTTGTTAGAAACTATAATTTATAAAAAATGGATACCAAAATTTAAAAAAAAACCTTTGCAACACTATAAAGGTCATGAAACTCTACCTCAAATAAAAAAAGTTGCTCACTAAAAGGACCTCATATGACTGAGAATATAGCTTACAAAGTTAGTGTCAAAACCAAAATGCAAATGAAGAGGGGAGCAAGTTGGGGGTAGGTCAACCTATTAACATCAACATAAGTCTAATGAAATATGCTCATGCCTTGTTGCAATATACCTTTGATCCTGAAACTACCAACTATTTTTTGAAAAACCGCCATTGGAGGGCCTAAATCATTGGTATGTTATGGAAAATCATCTAGATGGGTAATGTGAAAGCATTTTGGTGGGGAGATAATCTATTTTATGAGAAAAAAATATTAATTTTCAGTCATTGGGTCATAGTAACTAGCTATGAGGTAGTGGGTGGAAATACATGCACAACGTGGTGCCCCCACATTCTCAATGTACGTTGTTGCATAGGCAAGCATCGAGTACCCTACAATTTTTATTTAATTCTTAAAAAGTTTTAAAAAATAAAATATTAAAAAATGTCAATTGTACTAGTAACGTGCACCTACAAAAAAAATAATGCAATTATACAATTGTATCATGTGATTAGTACAATTGAGGGTTGAAAACATCTTCTTAGGGCCTAGGGTAAAAGTCTCCGAATTTGAAAAATTGATAATTGATCCTTAAGTTTTTGGGTCTTCAAGCTACAATGGTTGGGTCATATTTGACTCAAAATTCTTTGAAATTATAGCTACCTTCTAGATCTGACAACCACCTCCCAACTTCATACCCTTATATATTTGGCCTTAAATATTCAATTTAGACAATCAAAAGGATACAATTATTTTCCTCAACACTCTAAAATAAATGTTGAGCTCATATTTGCACTAACATGTTCCAAATTTAACCTACAATATAAATTCATGAAGAAGAACCCCCCAAAATTTGGTATTTCTATCATTTTTTTGATTCTCCAAGTCATCATATGATGCAAGACAAGAGCAAAATCAACTTTTCTAGAGAAATCCAAAATTTTAATCCTATATCTCTCAATAAGACCAATAAGAAGCAATCCCACAAGCTTTGATACCATGCAAGTTTTGGTATAGAATGCTTTATACCATACAAAATTTGATTATGGATTTAGCCACCCAAGATCTAATATCTTCAATAAAAGCACAAGAAAGATCAAATACAAAAGGATAATGTTATTCTATCGAAGGATGCAAAAATGATACAATGATAATTGATTAAGATTATAATGAGAACCGCTTGGTTATATAGACCAAGGTGTGACATAAGACTACTTAAGATTATGACATGTAGCTTAATCTTATGAATTGAGACATAAAGTGATCAATATCCTATATGCTCCCTAAGTAAACTTAAGTAAACTAGTGTGAATAGGACATAGATGGTGAACCACTTAGGTAAAACACATCGTTCACACCCAAAAAATATTCTTTTTGCTTTATTAATGTTTATGCTTCCAATGATGTTGTGGAGAGATCACTTTTTTTAAGTTGGATTATTGATTCCATTCTTACCACCACTTGGGTTTTGTGTAGAGACTTTAATATGGCTAAGATGGCTTACAATAAAGATGGATCTCTTCCTTTGTAGTGAAAAACTAGCAAAAGGGAGGCTTGGTATTTCATGAACGATAAATTGGGCCTCTTTTTAATCCCATTATGTGATGCAACTATAATCATTCACATTGGTTTACATGGAATAATTTTTGGGTTGGGTTTGATATAGTATACAAATAACTTGATCATGCCATGATTTTTTCTTAATCCTTTTTTTTATTTTCCAATTATTTTCCTCATTTGATAGATCCTTTTCCAAAGACACTCTTTCTAACTAGTATCCTATCTCATTTTTATTGAATGGAAAGTTCCTCTTGTTGAGCTTGGCAACACACAATTTGTTCATAACACATCTTTGTTGACTTATAAGTCCATGTTGGCCCACATCTATTGAGTGTTGAATCTTGAGCCTAGGCCTTCTCAAAAAATATATTGGGTTGATTGGTGGAATGGGGAAATCAAGTGCACCTCTTGTTTCCTTCACATCTATGGCCATCAGTTAGCCAAGTTCTACCACCATGTATACAAGGCCAACACCTTGGGATCTTCCCTAGGAAATTGTGATGCTTGAAGCCAATCCATTTGCTCTTGTTGCAATTGTAGGTGGCTGAGCTCCATAATCAAAAGAAAATTACTGACAACCATTTAGTTAGAGGTGCCCAATTTAAATCTTACTTGCATTATCTAAGGGTGGGTGATAGAGCTTCAAAAGAGTTATTTCAATCTATTCATGCCTTTCACACCTCTCAAGGTATTAAAAAAATTAAGGATGGCCACTAGTTTCTCAAAGAGCACCCTAATATTCTTCAAGCCTTTTTCTCAATATTATGAACTAGTTTTCAACCTCAAATGAACTCTCCTAAATATGACCATACTTTACAAGAATTCCTAAAGGTTTTTCCTTTTTCATTCTTCTTCTTATAAATATTTTTGTGATCAATGTCTATCCATTACTAATCTCTACGAAGTTGTTGACACTATGGCCAATGAATAAGTTCTTGATTATGATGGATTTCCTTGTAAATTTTATAAAACCTTTTAGGATTATGTTGGTGAGGACCTTCATAAAGTTTATTTGGAACCCTTTCATTCTAATTATTTAGGAAAAACTATTAAATTCATATCCAATTTTAATGGTCTTGAAGATATCTAAATTAGAGACTAATCACCCTACTTAATGTCTCCCACAATATTATAGCCAAGGATCTTGCACTGAAGTTACTCCATCTTTTTCCTTATATTATGCATCTTGAACAAAATAGCTTTATCAAGTCTATATATATATTATAGCAATTTGGGAAGGTATTGAATGGGCTTGAAGATCTCATCAACAAGCTATTTTCATTAAAATATATTTTTCAAAGCTTATGATTATATGGTGTGGCCTTTTCTCCTTACCATGCTTAATGATTTACAATTTGGCCCTCATTTTATTCAATCAGCTCACACATTATTTTTTCATATGTTTTAGCATGTTTCACTATCAATGGCCATCAATCCAATCATTTTAGTCTTTTCATGTCTATTTTCCAAGGTTTCCCTTTAGCCCCTTCTCTTTATTTGCTTGCTACAATTTTTTTTGGATACCTTTTAGTTCATTTTATTTCTTAGAGATTGGTAAAAGGTATGTCCTTACCGAATTCCATCATTCAATTAGTAAATGGTAATTTTGTTGATGATTCCTTTCTCACTCTTCTAGAAGAGGAAAATAGCATTAATCAAGCTCTTCATTTCTTTGACATTTTTTGTGAAGCCTTTGGTTTTAGCATTCAATGGAAAAAAAAAAATCATAAACAATCATTTCTTCCTAAGCCTCCCTAGCTTGACTCTTATGGGTGGAAATGGATTGCACATATGGAGAAATATTCAACTTTTTGGGCATTCTTTTTGCTTTTCAATCTTATTTAGCCACTCTTTGTAAGCAATTTTATCCATAATCAAGAAATTATCATATTGGATTACTAAACCTCTCTCTCTGGTAGGGAAAATATAGATTTGTTCTAATATTGTGGGGGCTACTCCTGTTTATTATTCTTCTTGTTTGGTCCTTCTAAATCATTTTATCTAAATCTTTGAAATCTCATCAAATATTTTCTTTGGGCCTCTTTCAAAAATCATAGAGGCTTTCATCAAGTAGCTTAGGAGTAGTATTGTCTCCCACATCACTATTGAGGTCTTAGATTAATTTACACCCAAGGTCAAGGCTTGGCTTTGTGTGCCAAATGGATCATTCAAGCTTTACAAGCTAATGATGCATGGAATTTTTTTATTTGTCATTGCATTTCTTCTAATGTCCCTTCTAGGAGGCCAACTTGGAAGGGACTTAGATTCCATACCCCTCTCATTATGAAAAGAGTCCATTCAAATCCAAGGTATTTTTGTGATGAAAATTATTTGGACGGCTTCAGAAGCCATCAAGCCATGGATTCTTTGGAATGGTCTTGGCTATTGGAATGGCCTCTAAATTAATCAACAGTCAATGTGGTGGTCTCTTATTCTTCATTGCTAAGATCGTCCTCTTGCTAAGATTGAGTATGTTATTTAAAGTTTATCAAAATAGGGATCAAGAATCTTCCAAATCTCTTTTCAAAAATTACCTATAGATTCTTAAGTTGGGTAGAAGCCAAAATAAAGTTAATGATTTGGAAATGCAAATTCTGCACTATTTGGTTTCCCACTCTTGAGCTTAAGCTTGCTCATTTTACTAGTGTATTATATTACAAGGCCTTATTATTGGTTTCAAGTTAACCCGTTTGTATATTTCGGATCCCCATTGTCCTTTTTGTGTTGACCAAGAATATCTTAAGCATATCTTTTGCTTTTGTCCCAAAGCTTAAGTTGCGTAGACCTAGATACATGATTTTTGTAATCCTTTCAACCCTAATCCTTTTTCTTGCCATATAATTTTTTGAAGGGATTGGTCTAGAATCCCTTCCAAATATACTCAAATTTGGTATGATCTTAGGGTGGATTTTTTTAACATTTTTAAAGATAGAAATATTACTATTTTTGTTGTTCTTATGTTCATCATAATTTTTTTCTTTACTTTAATCCATAATTTTCTATAATATTCTTATATAGATTTAAGTACAAGAAAATAAGGTTGCACACCTCTAAGTGTTACTTGATAATTTGTATAATATCATGTGTACTATTGTGAAGGTTCCTCTAGCTCCCACCTTTAATACTAGTCAATTTATGCCTCATGGGTATTATTGAGATCATAGCTAGTTTGCTTGTGGTAACTAGGATGCTAACTTTCATGCCTCTTTTTTTCTTGTGAGAATAGATCATGCTCAAAAAATATGGTCACAACCAATTCGTCAACCTATCTCTCTCCCAAATTTTGATCATGAGACTATTGGCTAGCTAGATGGCAAATTTTCTTAGGTGACTTGTTATTTCTCCTACATTCAAGATGTTGAAGATAAAAAATAGTAATGGTAATGAATATAATGATGGATGGGACAAAATTTTGGAAACTTTAGACCCTATTGATGTATGGGGTAAATCATATGACCAAGATCCTCCCCCTCCCCTGAATGCTCTTGCTCTCAATGTATAACGATTTTATGTAATTATGTTTTATTCTTAGCTCTACATTGTTTGTATTTTTTGAGTATGACTTCTTCTACCCTCATTTTTTTATAAATATGTGTAACACTACTTTATAAATGGTAATATTGTACTATTCATAAAAAAATTAGTAACAACTACACTTAATCCACATATTTTCTCAATGATGGCAAAATGTAACAAATTAGCTAAATGAGATGTGTTTATTTATATAAATACTAAATAGAGTTCTTATCTCCATCTATTTTTTGTGAATTGAATAGAGAAATAAGTGTAAGCTCAAGATGTTATTGGTTCCCTGTCACTTATGATTATTTAAATAAGATTATTTTATAAAATATAATAGATGTAAGGTTGAGATCTTTTTCATATTCAAATATGGACTTATTGCAACATGGAAAAATTCCATGTCACAATCGGGAATTTATTGCAAATTTTATGGTCAAGATTTATTTGATGCTAGTTACAAACACCTAAAATTTGATCATACTTAACCACACTCAACTTTACCCTATCCTAACCATTAGTTAAATAAATATTATTTATTTATTTAACTAGTTTACCTTTCACCTTTATCTCTCACTTTAATTAAATAAATATTTATCATTTAATTAATTAATTTATCCTTCACTTTTATCCCCCACTTTAACTAAATAAGTATTTATTATTTATTATTTATTTATTTAATTTAACCTCCAACTTTATCTCCAAATTTAATTAAATAAGCATTTATTATTTATTTAAATAATTTATCCTTCCACATCACCTTTCTCCAATAATTAACTATATATTTTATTATTATTTAATTAATTATTGAAAGTCACATGACTAACTAAGACCTTGTCTAGAGATTCATTGAACTTGGACACTTGCCACAAAAGTCAAACTAGCTTTGCAACTTAGTCATCCATTTCATAGTACATCTCCAATTCTCAACCATTCACATAAGGATATGCCCTAATGCAAATCCTGAACCTATCTCTTATCCCTCATGTAACACTTGTCACATGAATACAACTTTAATCCAAAGCCTAATCCTCAATCAATCCTAGCCATCCATCAACCAATGCATCTTGGCCCTCGATTTCCCTCATGATTTTTTTTTTTAATAAATTAGAGGTCTCTAATCCCATTTGAATATATTCTCTCATCCTATTGTTATGTTGTTGCATTTTTTATTGAATCTTTCATCTTCATATCCTTATGTTGCCCAAATTTATATTGCATCTTGTCTCATCATAGCCTTGTGTTATTGAATTTTTTATTGGATCTTTTATCTTCATATCCTTATGCTACCTAAATTTCTATTGAATCTTCTACCATCATACCCTTATACTACTACATTTTCTATTTATTTATCTTCATCATACTCGCATACTATCCATTTTATCTCTCATCATCTCAATCATACTATCATGTTGTTGGTTTCATAAGAAACCACAATCCTCCATCAACACATCAAAAGAGCACATCAAGTAGAGCTAGGGTGCACTCTACTTCAACTCAATCCGAGGAGAAAGGAGTGAACAAGGTAAAAGGTTCCATTTACATGTTTTAAATCTTTATGGAATTTCCTTTGTCTTTTTTGTCTTCGTTTTTGCACACCTGATTGGACCCTTGTCCCTACTTTAATCTATTTTTGATGAGTTTGTTTTGATTTTTTGTCACTAGTTCCATCTCAGTGATTTTGACTATATTTTGGCACCCATGTTCTACAAATCAATGACTATGTTTTGTAAATCAACACCTATGTTCTACAAATTAGTGTTTACATTATACAAATGAACACCTATGTTATGTAAATCAACACCTACGTTCTACAAATCAATAATTATGTTCTACAATCAACACTTATGTTTTATAAATAAGTACCAACATTTTATAAATCAGTGCCTACCCTCTGTAGTTGAACACCTCTACTTGTTATTGTGGCACTTGTGCTTCTAATAGTTGCACTTCAAAGTTGGGCTTTTAATTTTAACATCCTCTGTTTAGTTGTGGTTTTTCTTGTTCCCTAAATTTCTATTTTGTAGGTTCTCTATTATGTTTTCTATATATAATAGTGTTTTTCCTAGGGTTTTTAGATTTTGCAAGATTTAGTGGTCCTTTAGGGTTTGCGTTAGTATTCCTTATGGTTTTATACTAATTTGTTGTTCATAGGTTTATTCAAGTTTTTTGAGGTTTTTTTGTTGATTTTTAGTTGTAGGTTGTTGTCTCCTAACCTTCTATTTTGTAGATTTTTTGGATTCTCATGTGAATTAGTACCTCTATGGTAGAAAACAATGCCTCTATCTCTCAGGTATAACACATTTTGTGTTTTTTAACTTTTTTTTTTTTTTCTGTTTCAGCATCTTTGTTTCATAAAATAGCAGTTGTGTTTCACAAATCAGCACTTGTTTCATAGATCAATGCCTATGTTTCACAAAATAGTGCTTGTGTTTCACAAATCAGCACCTTTGTTTCATAGGTCAATGCCTTTGTTTCATAGATCAATGTGTGTGTTCCATAGATCAACACCTGTGTTTCGCAAATCAATTCATGTGTTTCACATATCAATGCATGTGTTTCACAAACCACCACTTGTGTTGCACAAAACAATGTATGTGAATATTTCTATTTATTTTATAAATTTTTAGGCTTTTTCTTGTGGCTAACCTTATTTTGATCTACTAACCTAGTGTTGTGGCTTGTTTATGCCTTTCAAAGAGAAAATAAAAGGAAACTACTAACATTTTGTTTGCATATTCACCTATCCAAGACTTTCTTTCTTTTTCCACTAATCTAGGCACACTTTTTTCTAAAAGTTAATGAACATTGTTTTTGTGTCTTTGGGTGAGTGGTGTGTATGCTCTCCTCTTTCAAATATATGTGATCTTGAAGATCAAAAATATCACTTACTCTTTTCTTTTCTTTTTATTGTTATCCTAAGGAGCCCAACATGTGTATATTCTCTTGTTGTGCTTCATGCGATATTCGATGACCAAAAACACTTGGATCATTTCTTCTAGGAGGCATACCTAGGGATTTCATCACCTTAGGGGAAAACCTCAACTTTTGTGTTCCAATAGAGTATACAGATCACGAGGTGAGTTGAAATCTACACCTATCTTAGAAGTGGATTTTTTTCAATCTTGGCTAAGCCTCCATGCACTTTATACCTTGGATAAGTGAAGATGGAGA
>VDFB02105547.1:0-21424 GCA_007258455.2 Sequoia sempervirens | reverse complement strand
AATATGACAAGAATAAATTGTATTCTACCAATGATGCAAATAGAATGTGATGAGCATATGTACATAGAGGACCCCTTCGTTATATAGCCAAGGTGAGAACATAGAAGGGCATAAGATTATGACAAGTTTCATAATTTATGACATGAGACAACTATGAAAGCTATCACTCCACCTAAGGTGGAGAGATAATCACATGATGTGTCCACAAAAGGTGGAAGTGATAAAGTAATGACATGTCAAGTCCACCAAAAGTGGAAAATCTCCAACAACCTCCTATGTGGTCCCTAAGTAAACTTAATTAAGGTGTAATTATGACCTAGGACAAGGTAAAACATTTAATTACACCAATAGTGGGTATGGGTGCAATAAGGGATATTTTTGGCTCGTTTGTAACTTCTTCAACATGCAGAATCATTGAGTCATATGTGGGAGAGATATCACAATATGATATCCACTTGATGTCATTATGATATAAAATAGTGCTAAACACTGTTGATGGGTTTGAACTTTGTTTTAAAATGGTATCTTGATACATATCTAATTCCTCATAAACAACGTAAACATGTCCCAACATGGTATCCTAGGTATTGTTTGAAGTTGATTCCTTTGTCAAATCTTTTGTTTTTCCATGATCAAGCATAGGGTTCATGTAAATTTTCATATTTTCATTCCCATATTTTTTATCAACCTCAATGTCTCTTTGTTCAATAAGATCCTCTATTAGATGTTTGAGCCTAAAATAATTTTGTGTGCTATGACCTTTGTATCTGTGAAATTCACGAAAGTGATCTTCTCTATAGCTAATAGGTTTGATTTGTGGCTCTTGATAGTTTGAGAAATCTAGGAGTGTGATAAGGTTAGACTATATCAACCTCTTCAACACATCTTCCATAGGTTCCCCTAAGGGAGTGGATTGTTGCTTAGGAGAATTGTTTGTTCTCTGTTGTTCGTATTGAGTGTTTGCAGCATTGATTTTTTGATTATTTGACAGTGATGTGTATGGTTGTTGTGTATTCATGGTTTGGGTGTTTTCTTGTCTAGGAGCAGTTAAGACCACCTTTGTATCAACAATGCCATCACTAGTAACATTATTGTTCTTGGACCAATAGTGGGGCTTGTCATTAAAACTAGTGGATGGGGAGTTGTTTTTATACACTTGTGTGTTTCCCTGTGAGATTAGGGCTCTCTCGATGTTAAGGGCTCTAGGGAAAAGCTCATCATAAGATGTGATGCATTGCATTTTCAAGTGGAATGATAGGTCTGGATCTAGATTTTCTATGATAATGCCCACTTGTTGTCGTTGGGAAGTGGCCACTTGCTTTAACTATCTCTTTGTCTCCACCATTGCAAGAAATTGGAAAAAGATTCCCCTTTATTTTGTTTAAGAGTGTACAGTTCTTCTAGACTTACGTCCATGTCAAGATTGAAGGAGAAGTGATCTATGAATTTGTCAACAATTTCTTGGAAAGTTTTGATACCGAGGGACAGTTGAGAAAACCAATCCATGGCAGTCCACCTATTAAAATTTGTGGGAAAAGGCACATCAAATATGACTCATTATAGGTGATCTCCATACACATAACATTAAACTCTTTGATATGGTCCAAAAGACTTCCTCTCCCTTTGTGTTTGTCGAATTTGGGGATTTCAAAACTGGGAGGGAATGGTACCATTGCAATGTTTCAATCAAATGGATATGGACATAGGTTCTATGTATGAGGCTTCTTTGTCTTTCCTATTCGAAGGTTCTGCATTTCTTGAGATAGTGCCTTAAATTGTGATGCTATATCATTTGGCGGGTTTGGTGGAGGAACATATGTTGGGATGATGAATGGGTTGTATGTGGGATTTTGATATGATATGGTGTTGTATGGGGTGTATAGTGGTGTAGGATATTGTGAAGTTGATTGTGGGGGAGGCGTATATGTTCCCAATGTGTTTGGGTTGACAATTTTTTGTTGAGGGTTATAGTATAAACACTATTGTTGATGTTGTGCAAGCATTTGTTGTTGTTGGGCATATTGTTGAGCAAGAAATGTTTGTTGTTGGGTTTGTTGTTGTTGAGATTGTTGTTGCGTGGCTAAGGAATCTTGTTGGGCTTGTTGTTGTTGTTGTGTTGCTAAGGCTTCTTTCTATTGTTGTTGTTGTTGGACTGCTTGTTGATAAGTTGTTCTTGTTGTGCTGATATGGCTGCTTGATGAGCTTGTTGTTGTCCTGTTGCTAAGGCTGCTTCTTCTTGTTGTTGTTGTTGTGCTGCTAAGGCTTCTTGTTATTATTGTTGTTGTTGGACTGCTTATCATTAAGCCTATTGTGCTTGCTATAAAGCTAAGGCATGTTCTTGCAATGTAGGATCAATTAGTGGTTGGTACATCTATAATGGATTGGGGGTGTTAATATTTTGAGTGGGTAGCAGATTTTTGATGAGGGGTTGAGGTTTCCCTTGGTTTATCATTCCTTGCAAGATAGTAGATTGAGGTGGAGGAATGTAAGTCTGAGGTCCAATTGATTTTGCATGGTAAAGGGGACCATGTGAAATTATGAGGATGATGCCATTAGATTTTGCGATGGTAATGGCATACTAGGACCTTGAGTCCATTGATTAAAAAGGTTCCCTTGTTGTATTTGAGGTGTGACCAAGGTATTACCTTGGTTGATGGGATTTGTAACCAAGGTGTCATTTTGATTTGGGTTGATGATATATGGGTTTGATGTGGATGGTGGATTGATTTGAGTAGCTTGGGTAACCACTTGTTTTGACGTGTCAATGGGGTTGTTGGAACCACTTGTCAAGGGTTGAATTTGCATGAGAGTGTTAACTTGTCCTTGTTTTCCTACTTGAGGTGCTTGGTTCACATTAGCTTGTGTATCATTAGGCATACTTGGGGTATTTGTGATGATGGATGAAGATGGTTGTGCTCGAAATGTCGAGGTTGTTGTGGCGTTATAGAATGTAAGTGGTTTGGCAAATTTTGGTGTCCAACTTGTGTTTTGGGGAAGGTTGGTGTTTAATGGAATGGTCATTTTGTGAATACTCAAAGTTATCTTTGTTGCTAGACATGAAGTGATACCAAGGTTGGTTCCTAGCCTAGTTTCAAGACTAGATGTTAAGGGCTGACTTGGCACAAGGGATGGAGTTGGTTGAATTGTAGATGAATTCAAGCCTTGTGTCATTTATTGTGCAACAAAATATGGGGAAATTAGAGCCACATTTTCTTAAGGCTTGATGTTCCATGATTTCTTCCCTAGTAAGTCCAAATGGATTGTTTGTGACATCTTCTATCTCATGCAGCCTTGATGGAGATGATGGTTGTTGTAATGAGGTAACTTGACTTCTAGGATTAAATTCTTGAGGATTTGGATCACTTGAGGTGAATGTGACTTTTTTTTTTCTCCATGATTCTCTTGTGTTGTGATCTTGTGGTTACCATAGATTGTGGGTCACCTATGGGCAAGTTGTGTTGAGATTTGTAATGTTTGAACTCTCTAGTTGACTTAAATCTAGGTAAAAGGGACACTCTAAGTCTTTTTGGAGAAATGATGGTAATGTGAGATGAAAATGTGGATGATATGGGAAGTGATCTTTGCAAACGTTTTAGGACAACACTTTTGACTTAAATTTGATTGTTTGATGTTTGGATAAATTATTTTATGAACTTTGAAATCTTTAGGGTAGACTCGTGACCTCCAAGATAAATTAGTTCAAATATGATAACCAACTTACTCCAATGCATGGAAAAGGATAAATTTATCATACAAAGTAGACAAGTTATGGTTTAGGGTTTGATTGATGTTCAAGTCAAAAAGTGTTTGGTGTATTTGAAATTTTTACAAAGTTTGGTGAAGTGAAGGATGAAATTTGATAGAGGGGTGAGTGAAATGTTTGACCCAATGTTGACCTATAGTGAACCTTTATTTTCCAAGACCAAGGTAGTGAGAAACATGCTATACCTCTAAAGTGATAATAGGAATCAAATGATTTTGGAAATAGGACCTAATGATTTTGGTAAAGTGAGACTGAATGATTTTGGATAATGGAACTCAATGTTTGTAATGTTTTCCTTGTCTCAATTTGCTTGTGTTCAAGTAGTCAACGATTTGAACATACATCAATGTGGCGTGTTCATTTGATTTAATCTTGGATTAATGAGGTGATTTTTACCACAAAAACTTGTCTTGGTTATGTTTTCAAACTAAATGTTTATGTCAAAAACATCATAGCTTTCACAATGTCCATTTTGTGAGAATCATGAGGTTGAAGCCATAATTACCTATGTTGTCTTTGGAAAATATGGATTTGAGATATAAGTCAAGATATTTACAAATCTCTAAGGATAGAAATCTTTAGGACAAGCAACAATATCAAGGCTTTTTCAAGAGGTATCCATATTTAGGCCAAAGTGCTTGAAATTTTGAGGAAGATAGTGAATGCTTGTTTTTGCATCATTTTGGAACCAAGAAAATTATTAAACTGACTCACAATCATTTACAAACCTAGGTTCAAATTGGTTATATTTGTTGAGTCCCCACTTGGAATTCTCCAAACACTAAACAATGTGAATAGTTAGAGATTTGGTGACACTAGCTCCCCTCCATGGCACACACTTCTCAGGACCACCAAATCTCAAAATCCTTAAAATTCAGAGATCAAAAGGATTTTTTTTGTTTCTACAATTGAATAGTAAGAATGTGGGGTGGCTTCAAAATGATCGTTCTTGCAACAACAAATATTAAGGATTTTTGGCTTCTAAACAAGGGTTCGTAGTAAGGGCTTCCAATTTAGGGGGTGCAATGATAAACTCCATCAAGAGGTCTCTCAACCCTTAGAACAAGGGCTTTATGCATCATAAAGATACTGGGGGAGAGCTATCATGTACCGCTTCCCATTGATCATAATTTTCATTGCAACCACACATTTATATCACAGTTTGGAAGAGCTTGGCTTTAGCTTGTTACCACTTGGGTCGTTCCCTCCTTTTGAATAGGGGAGGTAGGCCCTCTAAAGGTAAACAATAGCGAGGAAGTACATCCATAATTCAATCATCTTTATTCTTATGAACAAAGAGAGAACACATGCTATGCCTTTTCTCACACTCGCAAAGGGGTTCAGTTTTAATCCAAATTGAAAGATGTAGGTGATTATACAAAGTGTTGAAGAATGTTTTTGTTTCTTAAGGTCACCAAATGGCACGAGAGAATTGCATATGCATTCAAGAACAATGTTGTAAATCACAAAACATAACAAATAGTTGTAACTTTTAACCCCTCAAAGCAATGATGAGTTTGTTTTAAGCACCAAATGAAATATGAAGTTTTCTTGTTCAATTTTAAACCCAAAAGAAAATGTTGAGATGAGGGTTCAATTTTAATCCCATTTTAGTGTTCTTTTTAAACCCAATTGAAATCTAGTGAGGTCCTAAGATTGTAAGTTTTAAAACCCAATGGAAATTTAGTGGTCCTAAAGCATGAAGTAGAAAGCATGAAAGCCAGGTTAAAATTGCCCCAAAGCATCAAACACTTGTTACAATCACATAATTTCAAGATAGAAAATTTTTCTTCACTTTAGCTCCATATTGTTCAACCTACAAAACCCTGTTAGTCTAACAACCAAAACACAGTTAGAAGTGTATTAGTGATCTAATAAATCAAGGAAATTAAAACAAATGTCAAAAAAATGATTGTAAAACTTCTTACCTTGGTTGGGCATCGCTGCACATGATAGTGTTGTGATTTGAATTGGGCGTCGCTCTAGTGAAAAATGGGTGTCGCTCTATAGCAGAAATAGAGAGAACGATAGTGTCAGGATTTTGTCGAGCGTCACTCTAGTGAATTTGGGGTCATTGTCATTTAAAATATTTGATACCTCTATATTAAATCAGCGTTGGTGCATTTAGTCGATGTCACAGTTTGAAATGGCGATAGTGTTGCTATATGGCGACACACTTCAAATGCGTCATTGTATTTTATTTGGGCGTCGGTGTATCCTGCAAAAGGAAAAATGAACATAACTCGAGATAAAAACTAGTCAAATTATTGGTTTTTCCTCCTTCTAGAGCTAGAATGTGATCGAGGATTATCAATATGGGTTGATTACACTTGATCCATGATCAATCAAAGAATAATTTAGCTACTAAACTTCAATCTCAAACAATATCATTCAAATTGAAAGTTAAACTAAGCATTTATTGAAACTAAAAATTACAAACTACTAAAACAATTAAATTCCTACTCTAACCCATTTGAAACTTATCCTATTTTAGAATTGGTGTCGTGTTGATGTGGAATAATGACCCTTTCCCAATCTAGTGATTTGTGAGCATGTTTCAATTGATTCTATGGAAGAGAATCGATGAAACCATGGTGATAAATGAATGAAAACCTGATTTATGCTAAATTAAATATGATGCAAGCTAAATTAACATGATTCTATGCTTTATGTGCCTAATTCCTTTTGGAGGGGTCTGGTGGACAAGTTCAATGCTAAAATTGTTGGTTGGAAGGGTGCTTTGTTGAGTCAAGATGGGAAGATTCAATTGATTAAATCCACTTTCCAAAAGCTCCCAGTTTATGCTTTTAGTCTATTTCAGATGCCTAGGAAATTTGTGGACAAGCTTGAAGGTATTCAAAAGAAACTTTTTGTGGTTAGGGGTGGAAGAATGCAAACGGATTCATCTTTTATCTTTGGATGAAGTTTATAAACCCAAGAAGGTTGGGGGTCTTGGTATTCGCAAAATCGGAGAGTTTAATATGGCTTTGTTGGCTAAGCAGCTCTGGAATGTAATCTTTGGAAATTATGAATGGGTTTGTATTGTTACCAGCAAGTATCTCAAGGGTGTGGATCAATTTAGAGCTCTCCTAGATGATGGTTTCTCTCCTCCCTTTGGGTCTATTCTTTGGAATGTGATGGTCAAATCAAAATCTATTGTCTCCAAAGGCTTGAGATAGAAATTGGGGAATGGGAGAAGAATTTTGTTTTGGGATGATATGTGGTTTGGGAATGGCCTACTCAAAGATGAACCTTGGGCTCTCCCATGGATGGAACTTTGTGTGCAGAAATTTGGTCGCTTTGTGGCTGATTATATAAGTAATGGAGTTTGGAAGAATTTGCATGATTTTTCTCCTAGTTTGGAAGTCCTCTCTAAAGCTATGGCTTCTATTCACATTCCTTCTCTTGCTCTAAGGGATAGGATTGTATGGAGGTTCTCTTAAAATGGTAAATTTTCAGTTTCCTCAACTTTTTCCTTGCAAGTTTCTTTTATTGGTCCCACTCCCTTCTGAGCTTCCCTTTGGGATCCCAAGTTGATTCCTAAAATTAATATCTTCTATTGGATTCTCTTCCAAGGTAAGGTGTTGACCACTAATAACCTTGTGAGAAGAGGATTTATGTATCCTAATCATTGTTTTTTATGTGAAGAAGAGGTGGAGAATCCTTTTCATCTTTTCATTGGTTGCAAGTTTGTGCATGAAATATGGACGTTTATGCTCTCTATGTGGGATCTTAGCTAGGTTTTCCCAGCTTCCCTCAGTGATTTAGTGCTACAATGGAACACCCCCTCAAAGAATCCTGCTTTGATTTCTCTTTGGTTATTCATCCTTCCTCACATGGCTTGGGGTATATGGTTGGAAAGAAACAATAGGATATTTAGGGATTTGGCTCTCCTGTCTGTCAGAGTGGCTCATAAGATTTTTGTAGCTATCAAAGAAAACTTCTTGTCTCATATCTCTTTTTAGGATGGTCCTAAGGTGGTGATTTCTTAGGAGGATAAGGAGGTTGTCCGTAAGTGGAATTTATCTTGTGACATATCTCAACCTCTTCATAAAGGTAAAGTGTTTAAGGAGGATGTGGTGTGGAAAGCCTCTCCAATTGGGTGGGTGAAAGTGAACATTGATGGTGCTGCTAAAGGTAATCTAGGGCCTGCTAGTTGTGGGGGAGTGTTAAGAGATTCTAATGGTAGGTTTGTTTTTGCGGTGGTGCTCCCTTTTGGAACCCAAACAAAACACTTAGTGAAAGTACTTGCATCCTATCATGGGTTGAAATTTGCACAATCTAAAGGATTTACTAAAGTTTGGCTTGAGGGTGATTCCCTCAATATCATTAATTATCTTAAAAAAATTTCATATCCTTCGTGGACAGTGGAGGTGCTTATTAATGATGCCATAAATATTATAGAGTCCTTAGATCAATGCCTTATCTCTCATGTTTATAGAGAAGGAAATAGGTTGGATGATTTCTTTTCCAATTATGGGGTCAATGATGCTAAGGTGTGGAGTGAACATGATCTTCTACCCCAAGAAGCTCGCTCGATTATTCATCATGATGCTCAAAGGTGTTGATATGTTTTCTCTTTTTATGATGATAGGTTGTCACATGTTCCTTATGTGGCAGCCTATTTTGGTGTTGAGAGGAAAGGTCTAGAGGTATGGTGTGTTGGCTCAAATGACTAGGCCTTCCCTTCTCATGATTTCCTTCTGCCACATTATCAATTCCACATGGATTATGGGTAGTCAGGAAGCCTTTTCCTTCTTGAGGTTTGTTATTTTCTGGCACAAGCTTTCTAAGTTCATTTGCCTTGTCTGCAAGTTCTTTTTGTTGCTGGGGTTTTTGCATTTTTCTACCGTGGGTGGGAGCTGAAATAGATTGGAGCCTAAATCTTGTGGTATTGTCAAAGCGAACAAGAGATTATGGGAAATCTTGAAAGTGGGTGGTGTTACCCTATATATGGAGCGGCTCCACGGGTATGATAAGAAGAAATTCCAAGACTTTCTAGAGGCATGGCACAATAAGGTGTTGGAATTTGGGGGCAAGGAGTTACTATCACCGACAAATTAATTGCTGAAATAACTAGAATTCCGATGGATGGGATGAAGTTTTACAGAGACAAGAATGAGTCTGGACCGGATATGGATGTCTTCTTCAAACATAATGAGCAGAGGAAGTTGGAACCGACGAAGTGTGGAGGTTATCTACGCTCTTCTCTTAAGGAAATATGGAGAGATTTCACGAAGGAGATAATGAGGTACTTCACTTTGGATGGTTGCTTTTCTATTATTTTAGGTCACCATTTTGTTTTACTGAACCATTTTAGGCATAAAAGGAGAGTTTCCTTTCCATATTATCTCTTGGTTTTGTTGGAAACTAGTATGAGGGATCACAAAAGTAATCCTAATAACCTTATACTCCATGAAGGGCTTATTGTGTTGATAATTGACTATGTTAAGGCATTTATCCTCCTTGATCAACCCTCAACTAGTAGAAAAAAGAAAAATATTGAGTATATCACTAGTTCTAAGGAGAATTCTAAGGATGAGGACTACTCCCCTGGCTCAGAGGCTTTTTCGAAAGGTGATTCAGAGACTCTTGTTGGGTCTAAGGGTAAGAGGAAGAAAAAACTCCAATATAATGCTCCCTCCAGAGATGAGGAGTCTATTTCTAGTGATGAGGATGAGATTTTCAAGCCCTCCCAAAAATCTAAAGCTTTGAAGGGATCGAAAGACAATAAGAAAAAAATTGTTGGAATAAATGAAAGAAGGCTCAATCCCTGATCTCAATGGTTGATGGGTATGATATGGGTGTTGAGGGTGAGGTTGAGTAGCCTAGTTCTAATCTTGGAAAAGGAGAACCTGAACAAGGAGGTCATGACCAATAAAGGCAAGCAGGGGATTCCCCCTATTTCTAATGTACAAAACAAGAAGGTGCAATAGGTGATCAAGCTTTAGGGATTTTAGAGAGGGAAGAGCAGTAGGGGCTTCTTAACCAGGTGCTAGATCAAAATGTGGACAAAGGGGTGGAAGTTTTTGCTTAGAAAGGGAAGGATATAACAAGGAATCTGAGCCAGATTATTCCATTGAAAAAAATGGTTTTAATTTTAGGAGGGAAATCATGCCAGATTATCTTGGCCTAGTGAAGAATCACTCTCTATATTTAATCTCTTTAAGTGGGTCTTTCATAAATGAATTCTACTAATGTTCATGTTAGAGTGGCTTTGCACTAATGTTGATGAGGCTTCCTCTTCTAAGGGACTAATTATGCAAGCTCATATTGATAAGGTTCAGACTAAAGTCAAATAGCTCTGTGATACTCTCAAGATGGTTGCGGATGAAATGATCAATATGAAGAATTCCTATGAGAAATTTTTTGCTATTTTGGAGGGAAAGTTATAGAAGGTTGTGGAGGTTAGCAAACATTCCATGTGCAATGAGGCAATGGGTTTGTGTCTTTTGAATGAAAAGGGTAGGAAGTGGTTGAGGGACAACTTTGGAGCCAAAGACTTGGTGGTTGAAGGTGAAGTGCAGCATAAAACTACTAAGGAAACTAGTCCTTCTACCCATACTCGCAACAAGACAAAGCTCAATGCTAAGAAGGGTGTTCCTGTTGTTGAAGTGGTGGAAGTTATGAATGCTAATCATAAACTTATTGACAATGATCTTGAAGCGGAAAACATTCTGAAAAATCTTTAGTTTTCTTCTATTTTTTGTGCCTTTTTTGGCTACTTTTTGGATGCTTCTCCTGTTTTTGATTATATGATGATCCAACGACTTATCTTGTAAAGGGTTTTGGGGTCCCTTCAAAACCTACTTTTCCTGTAATCAAAAACATGATTCTATGCTAAAAATTGATCTCATTATGCAATTGCTAAGCTAATCTAAGCTAATTCTAAGCTAAAAGATGGAAACCCTAATTTATAAACAAATTAAGATGGATGCATGGAAGCCATTAATGGATGTATTAAGCTATTATGCAACTAAAATGAACTAAATTAAGCTAAACGTGAGTAAATTGAGAGTGTGAGTGTGAGTGAATTCAACAACATGACTTTGCAATTGAAAGATCGATCTCTTTGTCTCCAAATAGTGACCTATTTATAGGAAAGCAAATGAGAAATGGATGGTTGAGATCAAAAGATCAATCAAAGTCAAGGATGGAAGGAAGAAGAGGCATGGATCATGGATTCTCATCAATGGATGAGAATGCATGATGGGTTTAATCAAGGGCTTCACATTTTCTCCAAAGAAACACTTTTGACCTCTCACATAGGTCAAAGGTGACTTGTTCAAAAGGTTAAAGGTTTAGGTTGCTCAAGAAGCCAAGTGAGTTGATTGAGAGAGAATATTCTTTGGAATATTCTCATGGGTGAGGATAAAAGATATTTTGAAAATTAAAAGAAAGTTTTAATTGTGCAAAGGGGATAAGGGATAATATTCTCCTTCTTAGAGGAAAATAAATTTAATTATAATAAACAAGTTTAATCATGCAATTAGGAGATTGAAGAATTAAAAGTGATATTCATTAAATTAAATGATTTAATGAAAGAGGGAAAGGTGAAATGACATTTAATTAAATAGGATGACTTAAGGAATTAAATTAAATACTTTGATTTATTTAATTTAATAGGATGAAACGTTAGCGTGAAAAGGGGGTGAATTAACCCGATTAAATGTGTTAAGTTAATAGACAAAAATGGTGCAATTAATTAATTAGCTAGGCTAATTGAATTAATTAAGCGAAAAGAGGATCGGTTTCAAGACAAAATGATGTTAGTTAGCCAATGTGATCCATCAAGACATTTTTAAGTGTCTACACCTACCAAGGTCTTGCTAGTGTAATAGATGGCTCTTTCCTTTTTTGTTTCATCGTGTTGGGCTAGAAGAGTACCTAGTGCTACTGATGTTGCTAAAATGCATAAGATCAATGGCTTGTTCAGTATCAGTGGCATGAGAACTGGAGGTGAAAATAGGTAGTCCTTTATTTGTTGGAACGCTTTATCGCATTCCTCGTTTCACTTATAAGTTATTCCTTCATGGAGAAGATGCAACAAAGGGTGGATTTTATTTGATAATTGTGCTATGAATCTTCTAATGGATTACAACCTTCCTTGTAACCCTCTTATCTACTTTAATGTTTGTGGTAGTTCCATGTCTAAGATTGCTTTCACCTTTGTTGGATCTACCTCTATCCCTCTTTGTGACACAATATAGCGAAGAAGCTTCCCTGATGTAACCCCGAAGATACATTTTTTCATTTTTGATCATACCTTATACTCTTAAATTCTATCAAAGATGGAACCTAATACCTCTATGTGTTCATTCCTTTTCTTTGATTTGGCTAAAATATCATCCACATAATCTTCAATTGTTTTATGGATCATATCATGAAATATTATAGTCATCACCCTTTGATAGGTTGCTCTGGCATTCTTTAGCCCAAACAACATCATGTTCCAACAATATGTACCCCATGGACAAGTGAATACATTTTTATGTTGATCCTCCTTGGTGATCATGATTTGGTTATATCCGGAAAATCCATCCACGAGTGATAGAATTTCATGACCTATGGTTAGATCAACAATGATGTCAGTGTTGGGAAGAGGGAAATCATCCTTTGGACATACTTTATTCAAATCCCTAAAATTCATGCATATTATGATGCCCCCAATGGGTTTGGAGATTGGTACTAGGTTGGAAACCCACTCAAGATAGTCAATCAATCGAATAAATATGACGTCAAGAAGCTTTTGTAACTCTGGTTTAACCAAGAGTGTAATCTAAGGGTGCATCTTTCTCAATTTTTGTTTCACTGGTTTGGCTATAGGATAGACTGCTAAGTGATGTACCACCACTTCAGGATCAAGCCCCGACATATTTGTGTATGACCATGCAAAGTTTTATTTTCTTTCTTTCAGGAACGTTGCTAGGTTTTTCTATTCTTCATTCAACAAGGATTCAACATAAAATGTTATCTTAGGTGCCTCTTCTATTCCCACATTCACTAGGGTAGCCTTTTCTGCTAGTATTGTTGATTTTTCTAGATGTATTGCACTTAGGGGGAGATTGAATCCCTCATACTTGGGTGCCTCATAGAGGTTTTCACCTTTGGATGCATCCTTTCCTTTTACTATTTTAGGATCTGAAAGTGCCACAGTGTGGTTTTCACTTAAAGATCTACATGTTATTCTCATGTCATCAATTTTGTAACTGAAGGATTCAATCATCTCCCCATAGTACGCCTATGTGTCTAGCTCTATATCAAATCCTGCTTTGTGATCCCCACATGGTAAGTTGTCGCAGAGTCCCATAAACTCTGAGATTGCTTCATTGTTTTTGAATATATCTAGAATCGGTGGTCCGCGTTGATCCCATTCGGTGAGTTGAGGGTATACTAGGCTTAATTTAGTGTTTTGGCCACTGGGGGTAAAAGATGTAGATATCATAAAGAGGGATTTATTCTCAAATAGGTTAGTAATTTCAAGGGGGAAGTCATCTAGGGTAGTATCAAGCAATGTCAGTAACCAAGAGGAAGCCTCAACCTGTTTAGTAGTACCTTTTCCAATAAGGGTAACCTTGGTAGTACTACATCCTAATCCAATATTCTTTGGACATCTCTCAAGAACGATGGGTTCTAGCAAGCCATTAGCATTCTGTCCTAGCTTTTCATTTTTGTTGTATCCCTATCCCTTCATTAGTTGTAAACCTTTATTGTCATCTTCCATGGGAAGAATAGGCATGGGTTGGTTGTCTTGGTAGAGAAATTTAGATACATATTCCTCATTGACATCTTTGTTCAAATCTCCCCATTTGGTGAAGGTGGTAGATGCAAGCTTTAACATTTCATTCGTTGTGTTGATAGGTGTGGGTTTCCCGTGAGATTTGGGGGAAAGAGGTAACTCACCTAACACAAAAGTGTCCTTTAGATTGTAATCTCCACAACCATTGTCCTTGATAACTGCTTTGATATTGGGAATAATCTGCATAATGGGCGTTTTGGATTTTGAGGTGGATGCAAGAGAAGATGGGTCAACAAATGAAGATGAGAATGTAGGGCCTTCATCATTCTTTGGTATCTGGGGGATCTTTTAGAACTTAGCCTCAAGGTTCTTGCAATAGTAGAATGGCTCAAGATCTCCATAGATAGTAAATTCATTGTCCTCAAAGGGAAACTTGATGCATTGGTGGTATGTGGAAGCTATTGCTTGCATGGAATGAATCCATGGTCGACCAAGCAGGATGTTGTAGGGGAGATCAAGGTCTAGTACCTGGCATGTAGTCTCAACAATGACAGGTCCCACTTGGATAGGTAGAGTGATGATGCCTTGTGACACTCTTTCTTGATCATCATATGCCCTTATGGTTGTACTCTTTGTTTTCTCAATAGCATCCTCTGAAAATCCCAAGTTCTTGACCAACTGAAGGGTGAAAATTTTGAGACCGACACCTCCATCTACTAAGACCCTTTTTACTTTGTTCTTATGAAAAATTACCTCAATATGTAAGGAACAATTATGAGATGGTTGTGTGGGTAGGCCTTGTTCCCAGAAGGGTAGAAGATGAGGGGTAGTGATATGCCCTACCGTAGCTTGAAATTGTTTTGTATCAATATTCTCAGGGATAGAGGACGTGGATAAAGCCTTTTCTAATATCTCCCTATGTGCACGGGATAGCCTCAATAGTTCCAAGATAGATATATGTGTCGGGGTCATCTTTAGTTGATCAAGTAGACTATAGTTACTAGGGTTTGATGTTGGCAATGTGGGTTGTGCCCTAGGTTGAGATGAAGCTCCCTAGAGGGTGAACTTTCCATGTCGCATGGTGACTCCACACTCCATGCTAGGTCCTTTGATGGTAATGATTGTTACGACATTGTCACAAGAGGAGACTGCATTAGAATAAGCATGTTGCACGTTATTGTAAGTCTTCCCTTTTCCATTGTAATTCCCTTTGTTGTGATCTGGCATAGGGTTCTTGTATATCTTGAGGTCCTGGTTACTGACTGGTACCTCAATAGATATGTCACCATTCTCAATAATATCTTGGATAATATTCTTTAGTTTCATGTAGTTTGATGTTTTGTGTCCTTTGATATTTTGAAAATCACAAAGATCCTTATTGTTTTACCAAGGTGGTTTATCTTGTGGTTCTTGGTAGTTTTGGAAATTAGGAATTGTAATAAAGTTTCTCTACCAATTTCTACATGATAGTTTCAATAGGTTCTGCCAACTGGGCGTATTTGCATTTTGGGTAATTATTCTTATTGGTGGTTCATCTAGGTTCAGTTTCAATGCTATTGACTTGATTATTTTGTGGTGGTGATGGTGTTTGTTGTACAATTTATGCGATGATTGGTTGGTTGGAATTTGGCCTAGGAGCACTTATGACCACTTTAGCATCCACAACACCATCATTCATCATGTTCTTGTTCTTAGCCCAGACGTGGGGCTTGTCATTTGAACTGGTTGATGGGTGGTTTCCTTTATACGCTTGTGTGTTTCCTTGTGAGATTAGGGATCTCTCAATGTTGAGGGCCCTAGGGAAAATATCATCATAAGTGGTGATGCATTGCATCTTTAAGTGGAAGGATAGATCTAGATCAACATTTTCTATGATAATCCCCACTTGTTTTTTGTCAGGAATGGGACACTTTCTCTTACTAGCTCTTTGTCTCCATCTTTGCAAGAAATTGGCGAAGGATTCTCCTTTATTTTGCTTGAGTGTATATAATTATTCTAAGCTAATATCTATGTCGAGATTAAAGGAGAAGTGGTATATGAACCTATCAATTATTTCTTGGAATTTTTTGATGCCTGGAGGCAATTGTGAAAACCAATCAATGGTTGGGCCTATCAAACTTCGTGGAAAGAGGTGCATTAAGTGGGAATCATTATAGGCAACCTCCATACACATAAAATTGAATTCTTTGATGTGATACATAGGATTTCCCCTCCCTTTGTATTTATCAAATTTAGGGACCTCAAAACCAAGAGGGAAAGGTACCATTGTGATGTTTCTATCGAATGGCTATGGACACAAGTTTTGTTGTGTATAGGGCTTCTTTTTTTTTCCCATTTGAATGTCCTACATTTGTTGTGTTAGCGCCTTGAGTTGTGATGCCATATCGTCTTGCGGGTTTGGTGGAGGAACATAGGTTGAGTA
Source organism: Sequoia sempervirens (assembly GCA_007258455.2). NCBI lineage: Eukaryota > Viridiplantae > Streptophyta > Pinopsida > Cupressales > Cupressaceae > Sequoia > Sequoia sempervirens. Next base: position 5,500 of record VDFB02105547.1, on the reverse strand, counting down.
TTGTGGGATGGTGGATGAATTGTAAGTGGGATTTTGATATGATGAGGTGTTGTATTGAATGTAGGGTGGTGTTTGATATTGTGAAGGTGATGGTGGGGGAGGTGCATATTCTCCCAACGTATTTGGATTGATGATGTTTTGTTGGGGGTTATAGTATAAACCATATTGTTGTTGTTATTATTGTTGTGCAAGCACTTGTTGTTGTTGCACATATTTTTGGGAAAGTAATGCTTGTTGTTGGGATTTTTGTTGTTTTTGTTGAGATTTTTATTGTGTGACTAAGGCTTGTTATTGGGCTTGTTGTTGTTGTTGGGCCACTAGGGCCTATTGCTGGGCTTCTTGTTGTTGTTGGGCCACTAGGGCTTGTTGTTGGGCCACTAGGTCCTGTTGTTGTAAGGCTTGTTGAGAAGCTTGTTGTGCTTGTTGTAAATCCAAAGCATGCGCTTGCAATGTAGGATCATTTTGTTGTTGGGATATCTGTGATGGGTTTTGGGTGTTCATGGTTTGAGTGGGTTGTGGGTTGATGACAAGAGGTTGGGGGTTACCTTGGTTTAACATTCCTTTTAAAATGGTGGATTGGGATAGAGGAATGTAAGTTTGAGGTCTCATTTGATTTTGCATGATGTGGGTGATTAATGGAAAGGATGATGATGGTGCCATTTGGTATTGTGATGGAAATGGCACGTTAGGACCTTGAATCACTTGATTGAAGGGGTTCCCTTGAATGATGTGTTTAGGGTTCCCTTGTTTTATTTGAGGGGGGACCAAGGTATTACCTTGGTTTATGGGGTTTGTGTTCAAGGTGTTGTTTGGATTGGAATTGATTATGGATGGGTTTGATGTGTTGTGTGGATTATATTGAGTAGAGTGGGTGACCACTTTTTTTGATGTCTCAATGGGATTATTAGAGCCAATTGTTAAGGGTGGACCTTGCGTTCCTTGTGTTAGGGTGTTAACTTTCCCTTGTGATCCCACTTGATGCATTTTGGGTACTTGTGGTGATGGATGAAGATGGTTGTGCTTGAAATTTCAAGGTTGTTGTGGTGTCATGAAATTTAAGGGTTTTGTGTGGATGTAGAGGGTGTTTTGGAATGGTGGTGGAAGATTGAGGTGGGGCACCAAATGTTGGTGTCCAAGTTTTATTTTGGGGAAGGTTGGTGTTTTGGGGTATGTTTCTCCCTAAAGGAAAGGTGTGACCAAAGTCCTTAGTAAGACTAGTTGCAAGACTACGAGTTTGTGTTTGACTTGGAACAAAGGATGGAGCTAGTTGGTTTGTAGATTGGGTTAATCCTTGTGTCAATTTTTGTGCGAGAAAATTTGGATCCACATTTTCTAAGGTTTGATGAGCTTTTTTGTACCCAATGAGTTCTTCCTTAGTGAGCCCAAGTGGGTTGTTTGTAACATCTTCGACCTCATATGGTCCCAATGGATTTTGGGGTTGTTGTGAGGGGGTAGAATGGCTCCTTGGATCGAATTCTTGTGGGTTTGGATCACTTGTGGTGGATGTAGTTTTGGCTTGCTCCATGTTTCTCTTATATTGTGATCTTGTTGTAACCATAAATTGTGGGTCACCTATGGGAGAGTTATGTTGAGATTTTTAATGTTTGAAGTCTCTAGTTGACTTAAATTTTAGCAAGAGGGACACTATAGGTCATTTTGGACCAATGGTGGAAGTGGATGATGAAAATGGTGAATGAATGGGTGATGATCTTTTTAAAGTCTTGGACAACAATTTTAGACAAAGAGATTTGATGTTCTAATGAAAAGTGTTTAATGAACTTGTAAACCTTGAAGGTAGACTTGTGACCTTTAAGACAAACTTCCCCACAAAATGTGATATACAAATCAACTAAGTGCATGGAAAAGGATCCATTTCACACACAATATAGCTAAGTTAGGGGATTGAGTTGATGATTTGTATAATTCTAAAAAAAAGTGTTAGTGTGTCCAAAAGTTTATAAAGTTTAGTGAAAGTGAAATGTGAAATATGATAAAGGGTGGATGGAATGTTTTGACCCAATAATGTTAACATATAATGAACCTAAGACCAAGGTAATGAGAAAAAATTCTTTACCCTATGAGTGACTTCAACCCAAAATATCAATGCTTCTAAATGCTAGGCTCAAATTAGATATGCAAGTCTGACTCATTCCTCAAATGGCAAGTATAAAAATTTCTAAGCAAGATGTCCCGGTTGTGGTAAGTCTTCAAAATGTGCCTCTTGATATACTTTGAACCATGATGCCTATTTTTGAAGAGATGGAATGTGGATCTTCGTTTAAGGACTTTGGTCTTACAAGAGATCATGAAGACAAGCACATGTGTGGGGTTCAATTGTGATTTAATCTTGATTATTGAATTGCTTTTACCACATCAACTTGTCTTGCTTAAGTTTCAAACTAAATGTCTATGTCTAAGCAACCTTTATTCCACAAAGTCCATTATGTGAAAATTAAGAAGCTAAGGCTATAGTTTCACTAAGTTGACTATGAAGAGTGTGAATTAATATATGAGTTCAAATATTTAGAAGCCTTTAGGGATAAAATCCTTAGGGACAAACATTAATATTGGACTTTTTCAAAGGTATTCACACTTTTCAAAGGGTATGAATTTTGATGATTGTTCAATGTTTTGGAACCAAGCAATGTGTTAAACTGACTCACAAGCAATAACATTCCTAGCTCAAGTGGTATGTTTTTCTTAGTAGGCTTGCCTCATGCTCTTTGTAGTAGAAGAGACAATTTTACACACAATTGAGGAAAGAGTGTAAGGGTATGTTAAGAATGAAGTCTTAACCTCTACACTTTAACCAAAATAGAATATGGCAAGTAACTTCTTGGAAATAAATTCCAATGTACTACTTTGATAAAATCTTTGGATGGACAAGTTGGCACATTGCAAAAAAGGTTCTTAATGATAGAATTTTTGAGATAGCCTAGTGTCTATACATGTAGAAATTCACTCAATTAAGAGGCCTCTAGCCCTTAGAAATATCTAAGGGTTTTTACATATCTCACGGATACTAAGGGAGACTTTCTTTGGCATAGAACATCCACACCAGGTGGTTAATGAATTTTGTCACACCAATTATTTGTATAGCAGATTGAAATGAAAGTATCACTTGGGTAATTCCCTCTCACAAATTGGGAGGCAGAACCTCTAAAGGTAAAACATGGTGCAAAACTCAAGATGTACTTTGAGTAGACACAAGCAACAAAAATAAAAAGTATACTTTAGTGTTTCTCTTCACCCAAGATCACACAAAGCTCAAGGGGAGTGGATACACACTAAAATTACAATCAAGCAAAGAAAGCGCTCATTCATTTTAACCTGAAGAAGCACAATGATTTCATTTTAAACACCAAATGGAAGTATTTTATTATTTTTTTCAATTTTAATCTGATAGAGAAAAATGAGGATGTGTGGGTTCAATTTTAACCAACCTTGAACGTTAATTTTAAACCCAATGGAAGATTATTTGGCCCTAAGACATAAATTAAATCAACATATAATGGGTTATAATTTCCCCACAAGTGTACAAACACTTGTTACAATGTATGGTCAAATGATACTATGCTCCTTCACTTCAAGTTTTATTGTTCAAATTTGCAAAACTAGTTAGCCTCACAAAAATGGAAACAAATGTTAGTGACATGTTAAAGAGCACATGAAATTAGAATTTTAAAGCACGTGTCCAAATTAGGTCTTTGTTTTTTTTACCAGTAAAAAGAATCACTATTCATGAAGGCATCGCTATAATTCCCAAAAGTGTCATTCTAGTGAGAAAAAGTGTCACTCTATAGCAAGATAGAGACGACAAAGGCATTGCTATATTAGAGGCATCACTATTTTTAAATCTACGATAATTTCAAAAAGTATTAGCATCACAATATTTAATAAGTTTCATTGATTTAATTGAGCGCCATTGTAAATCATGCAAAAGGTGTCGCTATATGGTGATGCCTAACAAAGGAATCGTTGTAGCCTCCAAAAGCATCGGTGTATCTACAAAACCAAGAACATGAGAATATAAAGAGAAATTCATCAAATTTGATCAGTATAGCCCTCCTAGCACCAAAATGTGACTAATGTCATAGTGTGAACTAAATACAATAGATCCAAATGAATTTAAACCCTACTTAATCCCCTAAGCATTGATCCCAATAAGATATTTGAAATTATGAAGAACAAGAAACCATTAAAATAACATGATATAAACATGAAAACGTAATAGAAATTTCTTCTAAGACCTCAAATCTTATCCTATTGGAGGAGTGGTGTCGCATTGATGTGGAATGGTGACCCTTTCCCAATCCCTTAGATAATGGGAGCTTGTTTCAATTAGTTTTATTGAAGAAAACTAATGAAATCGATGAGAGATGAATGAAACATGATATAGAACTAGTTTAACTTGATCAGATGATTGATAAATGCTTGAATGCTTGATAAAAATGGATGCAATCTATGCTAGATGTAAATAAAGTTCAAAGATGCAAGCCATAACTATGAAGTCTATGCTAAAATGTATGCAAACTAAGCTAATATGGAAGCCATTAATGGATGCTTAAGCTAAATGTGAAGCTTTAATCTAAAATTCTATCAAATATGAAACATGGATGCAAATGAGTATGAATCTCAATAGTACAAGTTTGCTATTAAAAGATGGATCCATTTCTCTCCAAATAGTGATGTATTTATAGGAGAGCAAATTAAGAATCAATGGACCAAATCGATTTGATCTGTCAATGGTCAATAATGAATGAAGGATGAAGCATGGATCAAGGATTCTTATCAACAAATGCGAATCAAAGATCACATGGATCAAGTAATGATCAAGGGCTCATAATTATGCAAATAAACACACTTTTCAACAACTTTAAAAGGTTGTTTCAAAGTTTTTTTGGAATAATCATTACCCTTTTTGGAGGAGAATGGGAGCATATTCCTTTGGAATATTCCCTATGCAAGTGGATGGGAGGGAAATTAGCAAATTTAGTCATTAAAACTAAATTTCAATGTGTAATATTAGGAATAATATGATATCCATTAAATAATTGATTTAATGAAAAAAGGGGATGCAATTATGATATTTAATTAAATAGTTTAGGATTACTTAATTAAATAAGAGGATTTAGAGTTTAAATTAAATAATTTGCATTATTTAATTAAACAAGGTGAAATGTTAGTGTGGGAGGATAGGAATTAACCTAATTAGATTATTTAGATTAATAGACAAAAATGAAGCATTTGACTAAATAACTAGGTTAATTTAATCAAACAAGCAAAGAGAAGATGGATTTCAGGACAAAATGATGTTAATATATTGAATTCAAGTGTGTAATACCGTTCAGGACATTTTTAAGTGTCTACATTTTTCCCCTCTTTGAAGTGAGGTACCTGTTACATTGGTTCAAAGATTGATGCTTTTCAGATTAAAACTGTTGTTCAAATCAAAAAATTTAAAATTCTTGATTTTTTTGGATGCCCCACTATTTCCCTA
>VDFB02105546.1:0-12298 GCA_007258455.2 Sequoia sempervirens | reverse complement strand
AACATGATTCCTCAAGAAATTCATTTAAATTGCAAAAAAGAAAGAGGATGTGAAATGAAGAACACAACAAAACTTAAAACATATCAAATCCTATTCTAAAGGAAAGAAAACTCTTAATCTCTTGAGGGAATTGGTGCCAATTTGATGTGAAAATTGGCCCTTTCCCAACTCCAATGATGCAATGGTGCTTTGGTGATGAAAATTGATCCACTTTGATGAAGAGTGATGAATACTCCAAGATAAAAGCCTGCATAACCTAGCTACAAATTCAAAAGTATGGATGAATATTGCTAAAGATTTGAGTATAGTAAGTTTACTCAAGTTGTGGATGATCAAATGAGGAATGAAGCCTCTTATTTATAGAATGTCAAGTTGAAAGAATGCCCAAAACAGAGCAATGTGGGACTATCTTTCATTCAATGGAAAGGTGTCATTTGTCCAAATGTGGATGGGCCAAGGATGTGCAAGTTTTGATGAATGTGCCAATAAATGCCAATATTTGAATTTTGAAATTGCATTAATGACAAGGTGGAGGGAGAGTCAAATGGAGAAATGGCCACTTGGATCAATACAAAAGGACTTGTAAGAGGGAGTGAATGCCTTGTTGGAAGGAAAAATTCTAGTTAGATTTGAATTTCAAACTTTGAAGAATATTCCTCCTTTATGCCATGTTGAAGATAAATAGAGATTTATTAAATCAAATAACTCTATTTTCATGTGCAAGTGGCAAAGGATGGAGGATGGGACATGAGAAGGGATTAAATTAATCAAAGTCAATTAATTTAATGAAGGATTAAATGATGTGACCTATTTGACTTAAATTTATGGATTGATTTAACTCAAACATGAGAAGAATATGATTTAAAGATTTAATTAAATCAAGGGTTTTGATTTATTTAACCAAGGGGGTGAAGGTAGATTAAATTAAATAAGGTTTTGATTTACTCAATTTAATAGATAAAATTTAGAGATTTATTTAATTAAAATTAATTATTTAATTAAATAGGGATAATTAGATTAGATTGAGAGACTTAATTAAATACATGATTTATTTAATTAAGAGAGGAAAATTAATTAATTTAATCAAATAAAGATATTTGATTAAATGGTTAGACTGAGGGATGATTAAGGATGAAATGGTGTTATTGATTAGGATCAGACTTCCAACATCAATTAGTACATTTTATGTGTCTACATCCTTCAACAATTCTTCTTCACAACCTACAATGAAGTCTGATTAAAACTCTTCAACTTGCTACAATAAATAGGCAATAATGAGCCTTGTAAACTCCAAAGATTTTACATTTACAAAACATAATGCTTATCTCAGAAAACCCACACCTATTCTTTGCAAGTAGAGTTCTACCATGAAGAAAAATGTCAAAACAAGTCCATCCATTTGGGAGTCCCAAACTAAAGTCATAACTCAACATTGATTCCAACGATATCTTCTAAGCTTATCCTCAAAGTTGGTTCCCAAGAATGGGCCCACTTAACTCAACTTTATAAAATATCTTATCATGCAAAAGTGTTAACTCCAAGATGCTAACTTGGGTGCCCAAGGTGGGTCCAAGTCAATCTCTGTTAACTGAAACATATCTCTCCACCATTCATGCAAATATTATGCATGATTGATCATCCCTTGATAACTAAAAGTAGTCACTTGTTATCTATCATGCAACTCAAGTCATAAGCATGTAATTCAAGTCAACTAAAGTCAACTAACATGCAACTCAAACTAACTACATGCAATTGAAGATAATTGAATCATAACTAAACTAAACTGAACTAAACTGATATTGAACTAAACTAAACTAAATTGAATTGAACTGAACTAAACTCCATGCATGTAAACATCAATCCCTAACCTCTAGGATCTTTACATGCATTAATGAAGTGTTGTCTTTTACTCCAAATAGTTAAATTAACTCAAGGTGAGTTCCACCTTCCATGTGGGTGCCCCATTTGCTCCTATTTTGTAAGAGCTCTTCATGGGCATCCCCACATGTTTGTATCATTTAGAATTAATTACAAATGTCAATTGATAGGTTCATTTAATTCAAATTTAATCTCTTTCTAATCCTAGTGTTGGGGAACACTTTCCAAGGACTTAGAAGATACATGAAATATGTTTAGTATTGCAATTAAATGGCATCCTATTCCCAACATTCTCCCACTTGACATTATACATTGTAATTATTATAAACAAGGAATCATTATTATAAATTGAGTATAGGACTCAATGCCAATGGCCTTCCTACACCAACTAATCAATCCATGCCAACTTCAAATGCAACCTGCATAATCATGAAGCTCCAATCAAATGATTAAAACCAAGAGAACTTATCTGTAGGAACTGGTTTTGTTGGTGTAATTAAATATCTTGTACCTTGTCCTAGGTCATAATTACACCTTAGTTAAGTTTACTTAGGGACCACATAGGAGGTTGTTGGAGAATCTCCACTTTTGGTGGAATTGACATCTCATCACCTCATCATTTCCACCTTTTGTGGACATATCACGTGATTATCTCTCCATCTTTGGTGGAGTGATAAGTCTTACTAGTTCTCTCATGTCATAAGATTCTGACACTTGTCATAATCTTATGCCCTTCTATGTTCTCACCTTGGCTATATAACCAAGGGGTCTCTATCATTGTAATCAATCATAATCAGTCATATCATATTAATGACATTGAATACAGTTTATTCTTGTCATAATATTTCTCTCTTTCTTGTGCTTTCCATTTGGTCCATAGATCTTGGGTGGCTGCCATAGCCAATTCTAACATGGTATCAGAGCATGTTTGGAGCCATTGGAGAGTCTTATTCTGAAGAGAGATTCCAGATCTGAGGAGGTTCTGTTCGTGGCTCTTGTTGCGGTAGTTCAACCGGTATTTGCCGGGTGCAACTGAAATCATCATGGTCCGGAAGAGATAGTCGATTTGCCTTTGTTTCCTCATTCAAATCGGAGCATGCAGGCCAAATCTACGCAGGGTTTCCAGTCAAGAGGGTTGCCGATCCGTATAGCTGTAATTTTGAGCATTTTGGTCAACTGACATCACATCGCTGGCCCGTATGGGCCAAAACCCTAAGATCGATCAATAAATCGCTCGGGATTCGAGCTTGTCCCATGAGGAAAAGTTTTTTAATTCAAGACGTGACACGGCCCCTGTGTCACATAAAATGCGATGGTACGATTTTTTCTGAAAATAAATCAAAAATTTTTCAGTTGAAAATTTTTGAAAATTTTAATTGTGGTCGGCATTTTTTGAAAATTCTATTGTAAAAATTTGAATTGAAAAATTAAAAAAAAATATACAAAGTCTTTTTTAAAGTCTGCGGTTGCAGACTGGTACATCTACAAATCCGCAGATTGTACTACGCGGGTACTATACCCGCTCTCCACTACCGGTTGCCACGTGGCCTGTGGCCCGTGGCCCACGCAGGCCCCCGCGAGCTCCCCCACTCGCCGGTCGGGAAAATCAAATGGTGCTCAAAAATCAGCAGCAGACAAAACAAATTCCGGTGGCATCTTTTGATATTCCGGCAAATGAATATTCCCGTCTAGATTCCACGACCCCGGTGACGGCTTCGAGAACGTCAATTTTAAGCCTGAGATCAGCGAATATTCAACGGAGGAGAATATTCTTTGACGGCCATCAAGACGTCAAATTTAAACGCTTCAACTGATGACGTCAGTAATACGTCAGGATGACGTCAGCGTCCATTTGAAATTTTTGCACCCCTCACGGATGAGCTTTTAGTTTTTACAGTCTAACTTTGAAGCTCAATATCTTGCTCATTTTGACTCCTTTTTTTGAGCAATTTTTTTTTAATTTGGGCTAGAATTTCGTGTTCTACGCACTGGTGCAATCAGTTTTTGGTTTTGGTGCTTGGTTTTTCCAGAATTTGCAGATTCTCACAAGTGTTGCTGCTTCGTCCTCATTTTGAGAACTTAGGGAGCTCATATCTTGCTCCTACGGCAACATTTTTGGGTGAATTTTTTTTTTGGAAGTGCATAATTTTTTGTGTACTTCTCATTGGTAGAGTCAGATTGATCTTATTTTTTACCAAAAATTGTACTTGATAATGGGTGGGCTCATTTTCGGGCATTTGTAAGCACCAAGATCAAGTCTAGCTTGTTGTTTTTGGCATCTAGCAACTGTAAACGCACTAAATATAAAGTGCCAAATCAGATATTTCTTGGGGGTTTCTTGATTGAGTGATTTGGGGGGGTAATCTTGTAGTGATTGTTTGCATTCTTTTGCTTGATTTGTGTTCTTACAATGGGGAGATCTCAAATTGAACCCCTAAATCCACATAATTATGCTACATGGAGAAAATCAGTAACAAACTATCTCATGATGAAAGGTCTAATAGGTCATCTAAAGGACACAATTCAAAAACCTACAGATGCTAAAGAATTGGCAATGTGGGAAATTGATCGTGAGAAAACACTTGGATGCATATGCTCATTAGTCTCATTTGATTTGCAGTTTCATATTGAATCATGTACTACACCTAAAGAGGTATGGGATACTTTTGAGAAATTGTATGGCAAAACAGATAAGATTAGAGGCTATCAGATTGAGAATGATTTGATGAATCTTGATCCTAAAAGTTTTGACCACATCCAAGACTACATCTCCAAAATCAAGCAACTAAGAACACAATTGAAAGAATGTACTATTGAAAAAGAGGATTTACAATTGATTCTGAATGTGTTATCCAAGCTTGGTCCTGAGTATTCAGTGTTTGTTTCTGGCTTTCATACCCATCAACTTTCTATGGGAGCATCATATGTTGATCCTAAGTTTGATGACTTTGCAAATATCCTAATCCAAGAGGAAGCTAAGTTAATGAACATGGGTCTAATCAAGTCTTCCAAACCACAAGCATTGGTGGCTAATGAGTCTAAGGTACCGAAAGAATTGGGAGTAATCTTGATAAGAAGCAAAGAAGAAAAAGAACAAGCCACATAAAGAATCTAATCCTCATCATCAAAAGGAGAATCATCTAGCATGAGAGACCTTTGTGCATATTGCAAGAAGGATGGACATGAAGAACACATTACATATAAGAAGGACATGATGAGTTGAAAATTCTCTCAAAAAGAATCGATTGATTTGCCTCTAGAATGTCTCAATCTTCTCTCCCTCTCTACTTCAAAAACAAATACTAAAAAAGGACAAAAGTCAACATCGAAATAAAGGACAAGCTCTGAAAGTCATTCAAGTCCACAGATCGAGATGGCTTCTAGATTCAGTAGAGCTGCCACATCATATGGCATCTTCTTCACAGACTATCTCTTCATTTCAGCCCTTGTAGTTGTCTCCTCTATCTTGATGGGAGTCAATACATACATGCGTAATAGGGAAGGGATCTATTAGGCATTGGGGAGAACACTTTTCAGATGTCTTGTGTGTTCCCTCATTTGACTTAACAATCTACTTTCCATTTATCGATACACATGGTGGAGATGGGAGAACTGTGGAGTTCACTCTTGATTCTGTTATCATTCGTGACTTGGAGACTAGAGATGTCATTGCTACTGGGGTGGTTGATCATTCATCTCGGTTGTATTCCTTTGCACAGTTTGCTTCTGATGGTGACAATGTTCCTTCAACTGTTGATCACAACTATGATTCTGAGGAGACATTTGGCTTTTTGAACTTGGGTATACTCACATCAGATCCAGTACTTGAGCCATGCACTTCATCTCCTCCATCTACTATTGTACTTGATGATACTTGTGTTGCTAAAGTTTTGGCTCCTAGTGATTCAGTGCAGCAGATTCCTAATTGTCTTCCAGATATGGCTACTTTGGATGGCTTCCTAATAGGTATTTTAGACTTGTTTGTGGAGTCTCATCTTGCGAATTTGGAGGACACTCTTGACAGCATGCATCTTCTCTTTGATGAAGATGCACCTTCTTCAGTTGTTGTGAGGGAACACCTTGACCCTCTTGTTCATTCTCTACATGATCATTCTTCATAGATTGGCGTGAGTGTGGATTCTTTTGGACAGCATTTGGAGTTGGCTTCTTTGTCTTCAGAGGGGATATCATTGTCTTTGGATTATGTTCTACATTCATCTCTACTAGATGTTGGGTTTTCCTCTTCAACAGTGTGGCCTAGAATGCCTGATTGGAGTGGTTCAGCTTTCGGCATCGACATGGAGACACTTGGGCATGCTTCAGAGACACCATCATACATCATTCATCATCTTGACATCCTGCATACATCCTTGGTTTTGTTTCTTCCTAAGGGGAGGAACATTGTTCGGCGAGATTGGATCATTCGCCATTCAATGCCCAGCTTCTACCATCATTGCAGGAGACTCAACATTGAGGGGGCTACCTTGCTCTTCTACTCTTATGGGGGTCTTTTTCCCTCACATGGGGTTTCTTTTACCTCTCATTCTTCACTCAGAGTATTTCTATTTTGTATTTCATCTCTCTTTTGAGAGGGAGTTTTGTCCCATGAGGTTTTCTCCCTTTCCTCGTTTGTGAGAGATTGCATTGATTGCATTGTTTGTACATGGGTACCTAACATGGCCTAGTAGCCGGGACCCATCTTGCATTGTTTGCATTTGTGCACTACTCCCTAAGTTGCACTTAAGGGGGGGTGTTGGTGTAATTAAATATCTTGTACCTTGTCCTAGGTCATAATTACACCTTAGTTAAGTTTACTTAGGGACCACATAGGAGGTTGTTGGAGAATCTCCACTTTTGGTGGAATTGACATCTCATCACCTCATCATTTCCACCTTTTGTGGACATATCATGTGATTATCTCTCCATCTTTGGTGGAGTGATAAGTTTTCCTAGTTGTCTCATGTCATAAGATTCTGACACTTGTCATAATCTTATGCCCTTCTATGTTCTCACCTTGGCTATTTATCCAAGGGGTCTCTCTCATTGTAAACAAGAATCATATCATATTAATGACATTGAATACAGTTTATTCTTGTCATAACATTTCTCTCTTTCTTGTGCTTTCCATTTGGTCCATAGATCTTGGGTGGTCGCCATAGCCAATTTCTTAACAGTAAATTATAGTTATTCAGCAGGATATTGGACAATATATCTTCTTCTTCTTGTTGTGCAATGAAAGGCTCTCTGGTAATCATCATTAAATTGGCCACAGAGTTCACTTCCTCCTCTCCTCCCAAATCTAGCCAAACAACCTCTCCAAACTCAAGTTGGGGTAGGGCTGGAGAATAGAGTGTAAGCTTCTTTGTGCTATACCCATCAGATATTGTCATGTTACCCGACCTACAACCAATGTAAGCATCAGCAGTAGCCAACCAAGGCCTTCCTAGTATGACAGGGTATCCCCCCAATGATGCCTTTAGAGATAAGACCATAAAATCAACAGGGTACTCCCAAGAATCCAAGGTGACTACTAGGTCTTCAACTACCCCATCAGGTTTGACAGTGTAGCTATCAGCAAGCTATAATATTGTAGGTGTAGCCCTTAGGTCTGAAATATTAAGTCTTACAACCAGGTCCTTTGTCATGACATTGATAGCTGCACCAAGATCTACTAAAGCATTCTTAATTTGCAACCCATTAACATTGATCTCCACAATAGGACTTCCTAGATCTAAATATTTTGGGATGCTAAGCTTCCCTAGCATTAAGTCAGAGAGTTGGCCTATGACATGGACAATTTGAGGGTCTTTCTTTTTCCTCCCCGATTTCTTCAAACATGCCTCCTTGATGGCCTTGCCATAGATAGGTACTTCTTTGATTGCTTGGAACAAGGGAATTTTCACACATATATGCTTTAGCTGGTCAAGGATGTCAAAGGTAGGTTCCTCTTGTTTTTTTACATTTTCACCTTCCAACCTTTGTGGAAAAGGAGGGGACACTTTATCAGATGCCTTAGGCAATGATGGAATCTAAATCTAAACTGGCTCATTTGGTTGGGCTTGGTCATTGGTATCTTCTTCTTGCTCAGTCTCCTCATATGGTAATTTTGAGATTATGGGAGGAGATGGTGTGGGTAGCACAATTCTTAAATGTAAATCAATATTATTCAGGTTAAGAGCATAGGTAGGTTGATGATTAGGATTAACAAAATAGACTTGCTGCTGCTGCTGCTGCGGTTGCTGGTTATTTGGATTAGGTGCTGCCTGAGCAGGTAGTTGGGTTGGCTTTGGATTCTGACCTTGATTAGCTATAGGAGGTGGCATAATGGATTGCTGCTGCGATTGATGCAGGTAACTAGTGGGTGGATTTGACCATTGCTAGCCTCCTCTCCATTGGTTAGACTGCTGCCAATTCCCTTGCGGAGGCTGCCACTGATTTTGCTGTGGTGATTGCCAATTCCCTTGTGAGGATTGCCAATGGTTTTGTTGGGCATTTGGCCAAGGGTTATTCCACTGAGGTTGGGAGTATGGCCCATAGTTTGGAGGGTACTGGTTTTGCCATTGACTATTATATGTACCAAAATTTTGCAAAGGATCATGAGGCATACCTTGTCTTGGGGCCCATGGCCTGCGTTGAGTAACAAAGAACACTTCCTCCTCTCCTTCAATGGTTTTGAACTTAGTCAGGAGATGTTTTACCTCCAAATTGGCCACTGCTTTGCATCGGCAGTCTTTCTTTTTTTGTCGGCAGTGGGGGCAATATTCAACTAACATTGCCTCAGCTTCCTCTTTCTTCCTTCTAGCTTGCATAGTATCCAGTTGAGTAGCTACATCATTGATGATATCCTGCTTGAAGTCAGACAAGAGATTGGTAATCTCCCCTTTAGATATTCCAGAGCCACTTCCTTTTATAGAAGAAGGTCTAAACCCCCTTCCCTTCTTTACAACTGCTCTGGAATAATTGAGACAAATTTTCTTGATATCATCCCAATCACTTTGGGTGACATCACCTCCTACCATAAGGTCAAGGGCCTCCATGCAAGTATCATTGACTCCCCTTAAGAAGAGAAGTTTTTGAGATTCCTCATTCAGCTCATGATGAGTATTCTTCTGCACACTAAACAAGAATCTTGACACATAATCCTCCAAGGTTTCATCCTCCTTTTGTGACATTTTGAAGATGTCATCTCCTCTCAGATCATTTCCTCTACAATACTCTTTATATTTACTCAAGAACAAAGTCTTCATTTGATCCCAATTGTTAGCTACATTGCTTCCCAATCCCATGAACCATCTCAAGGCTGCCTCCTTTAGAGTAGAGGGAAACAAATTCAACTTGTGTGCTGAGGTTGTATAGTCATAGCTTCTACAAAGGATTTCAAATTCAAACAAGAAGGTATGAGGGTCCTCAGTAATAAGTCCATAGAACTTTGGCAATAAGGAGGCAGGGATGTTCTTGAGGTTATTATTGTCATGTAGGTCAGGAATTGGAAATGGAAAAATAGGGTTTGCCATTCTTGGTTGTATTCTTGGATTAGCTCCTGGTTGATGAACTACAAGAGCAAGTGGATTATTTGATTCTGTTCCTTCAGATAGGTTAAAGCTTAGTTCATAGGAAGAAGAAGAAGTTACTAAGTCTTGGCCAGCATCCAGATATGGGTTGTTTTGGAATAGGTTCGGTTCAATCTCTTCAATATCTATGCTCCTAGGAAGGAATCTTCCAAATTGGTCTCATCTTCTATGCATACAACAAAAGTAAACTAACTATGGAGATGCTGGAATGCAGAATTCTAAACTAAAAATACTAAGAATGAAATCTTAAACTCTTTACTAGCATGCCTGTAATAGGTTCTTAGTTTGACACCATCCCCAACAACGGCGCCAAAAATGTAGTGTTCTTTAATCAGCTCAATAACTAGGAACATGAATTCCTCTACTCAGGGATTGAACATCACAACTAGCAGTCATGACCTACTAAAGAACCTCATTTAATTATCAACCCAGGGACGTAAACTTGAAATGGGACAGCACAAGATATGCACTAATCACCCTTCTAGACATGCATGATTCCTAAAATGCCTTATACTGGAATTTAAGTACTGAAAACAACTTTACTGTTTAACTTTGCTTGGAAATGAAAAACTTGAAAGATAACCTATTCTACTCCTAGTGGCTGCAGGAACAATTGGCAGCTCTGTGTTTCTACCAGCTACAGGAACAGTCACATTAACTTCTATGAAAAGAAATGCAGCTATTCTAACTTGCAGAATAAAAGTATGGACAACTCCCTAAGTGGCCCCCCTTAGGTAGTGTCAAAAGTAGACAACATATTAGGAGAAAAACTTCATAAGCTTTATTGATTCAATGCAAACAAGTACATGGCACAATCTCTTGGCTAAATTTCTAAGACTAAAAGTGTGTTACAATAGCGATTTTCTTAGCCAGCCCCTTCTCTGAAGGAGAATAGGCTATTTATTGAAAACTGATCCTAACTACTAACCAACCTTCCCTTATAAAATGGGAGGCATTTATTACATTTAACTAACTTAAGTAAAGAGGTGAATGACAATGTAAGAACTAAGTCAAATTGGTTTAGCAGTCTTAAAGTGCCATCATCCTAGATTCATGCACCACCAAGACGCCTGGCCTAGATTTCTGGAACACTCTCCCTGCATGGCAAATGAGTTGAAACTGTCTCCTCATCTTTTGTTGTTGAACCAGTCTTTATGGATTTGGTCTTCAATTCTTCAAGTGGAAATTGAATTCCCTTCCTTCAATCATGGTACCTGCAAAATATCTCACCATCTTTTCCTGAGGAAGAAGGTTAGCTCAACACGTTCATCCTTTAAGACAATCCATTACTTTATTCATTCATTCATTAAGTATTAAACTAAGGCAAACATTGTTTCAGATATGGTTGCAGGAAGTTTTGGTAGTGGAGGCTGCAGGAAGGTTTATGATCACAAAAATCCATAAAGTATTTATCAGACTAATAAAACATTAAAGGTAATAATCATGGGACTTCTTATCACAATATACTCATCATATTTAAGTCATAAAAAGGTCTATATCCTATCCCATAAACAGACTGAATGTTTGTTTTAGTATAATAAAAACATCAAAGTATTTATAAAAGTATGATCAAAATGTGTCAAAGACTTGGCTCATCAAGCAATTTATGACTTTATCTTCTATCTCCTCATCCTTCTTTTTAATTTCCTCCTTCAATTTCCATTTTTCCTTTCTCCATTCTTCCTCCTTTGTATTTCTCTCCATAAATTCAAAATCGTTGCATGTATTGTAAAACTAAGAGGATTATGAATGCTTACCAATCTTTTTGTCAATGCATTCATATGGCACTATTTGCATGGAATCTGCTGTCTAGCTATTCTAGCTGTGGGTATTGTTTATTCTTCTACTTTTGGTCAGAGGGAATCTCGCCTATTCTTGTCGGGTTCCAAGAGCTCCTGCTCTAATTCTGGTTGTTGTTGTAATACATCCTATTGCAGGACTTCTTACTCATGCTGCAAGAAGTTCTAACTTTCCTTAAACTCTTTTGCAATGTTAGCAAGATCGGCCAGTGCTATATTTGTTGCTCTCCCAAATATATCTTCTTCTTTGGCATTCTCCCGCCCCATTGGAGTTTCAAGGTCCTCATGTGATGTCTCATTAGGCTTAGGGTTTTCCTGCAAAGGCGTACCAATCACAGGCCCAATTGGTCTTGATTTCCTGCGAGGTTTCTCATGCTTTCCTTTGGCTACAAGATGAATAGTGTCAGCCTTCCTCTTTTTAGAACTTGGCACCTTTCTTTCTATAGGTTGTGTTTTGGCCTTTCCTTTTCTTGTTTCAACTTCTCTCTTTTGTGCCCTAGTTTTCATCAGGGTTTCAAGTGGAATGTCATCATCAGAATCAGAGGAAGAACTTTCTTTTTCTGAGTGTTTTGTTCTAAAAGAACTAATTTCTATGGTTTCTTCTGTTGTAGGAGGATTCACACAAGAGGCAGCACTAGAGGTTGAAGTGTTAAGAGGGGCTTCAACTATGCTCAATCTCCTACTAGACCTACGAGGTTGAGGTATAGGTTGCAAGTGCTCAAGTCTAACTTGATCAACATTTATAAATTCTTCCCAAGTTATTACAGATACATCATGTAGAGACTTTTCAACCAACAATTTAATCAAACAATGGTGGGAAACAGAGTTATCCCTACCTTTTTGGGTCTCAGCCGCCATGATTGAGAGAAGATTGTATAGCACGTTGGGCACATTCATCCTCCTTCCATGCCTCATGTGATTCAAAAAATTGAAATGTACGGAATGCAGATTTGACTAGTGACCCTCGCAGGTGATGTATTTGATAACATAAATAGCTATCTCTTCCATGATTTAGGCAGAGACATTCTCTTTGCACCATGTTTATCAATG
>VDFB02105545.1:0-12252 GCA_007258455.2 Sequoia sempervirens | reverse complement strand
ATATGATCACATGTCTTTTTCATTGCATGTTTTTCATTGTAAATTACAATTAAAACTACTTGTTTAAAAAGTTCATTTTTGGAAAAGAAGAGAAAAGCGACGGCGGGAGAGAAAAGAACCATAATAGAAAGGGAAATTTTTGGATTTTTAGAAAAGAGTTGAGTTTAGCTAAGGAAACACTTTGAACATGGGTGGTTAGTTGGTAAGACATGAGCCTGTAGCTCATGAGTTATTACTGCAAAATCCTCAAACAGTCCAAGCATTCAACCTCTTTGGATGGTTGAATTACTTTTTGAGTTTAGATGCTTTCAATGAGGAGGCTGCAGGCAAATTTTTAAGCACCCTTTCTGAAGGGGAGGCTACAGTATGGGGTCTAATAGTTGTTGTAACTAAAAAAATAATTGCAGAGGTAATCGGGCTTCTAACTATTGGAGAAAATTTTTCTTCAGATGCTGTCTCTACAAGGGTAGAATTTACAATACCCACTGATGGACCTTTGGAAGTTTCGAAGCACGGATGCAAGCGAGTGTTGTTGCCTCCTCCATATCCAGAATACGCTTCTTTCATCATCAGGTATTTAACTTGTGAAGGCCATTTTTCTTATCTGCATTCTTACCACTTCAAATTGCTAAGTCATATGAGACATGGATTAGTTGTTAATGTTCCAAACTTTTTGTTAAAATTTCTGGAACAATGTGCCCACGAAACCCAATAGGGGAAAGATAATTCTATTGCTCACCATGGCCTTATAAAATTGGTGATTGAATACTATTTGAGAGATGTATCACCTCTTTCCTGGGAAGAATTTGTTGCTTAGAAGAGCTTGCAATGTCTAGAATCCAATAGGGCACTTACCCCACGGCCTCAGAAAAAGAAAGAGGAAATGGCGTCTACCAGTAGGAGAACGGGGCAAGGGTCATCTGCTCCTGTAGCACCTGGTCCTGCAGCTCTCACACCGGAGTCCTCTGCTTGGGTGCAAACTAGGGCTGCCAATAGGAGAGAGAGAGGAAAAACAAAGGCTGGAGAGTCATTTGGGGTGGAACAAACCCCACAATCTGACCCTCGTTCTAAGAAAAGGCAACGCTCTTCTCCTGCAGCATCTTCCCCTACAACAGTTTCTCCTACGACAACACCTGTTGTCGTCACTAGTTCACCATCATCCTCTGACAAGGTAGAACCTTCTAGTAAATTCAAAAAGAGGAAGGCTGCGAGAGCACCTCTGGCAGTCACAACATTGCCAAGAAGAGTTTCCACAAGAAAACAATGTAAAGTATCCCTTGCTTCACCTCAACCTGAGGCTATTATAATTTCAGAAGAATCTGTAGAGTCTGAATATGATGTTTCTCAAAATGTGTTTGAGAGTGCTACACAGAGTTCATTTGTTATTCTTGAAGAAGAACAAGTTGAGACAAGGGAATTTGAGCATAATGAAAGGGGGTACCAAGTCTCGATGACTTGGCTGCTGTGGCTATGTAGATTTTGGAGGAAGCATAGTCTTCTCCACTGCAGCAACAAGAATTCATCCTGCAGCAAGAGGATGAATAGACTAAACAATTGGAAGTGTCCAATGAAGCTTCATTTCCCCCTACAACTTGTCAAGCCATTGTTGTCTACAAAAAGATATTTCTGATTGAATTTTTGGAATATTTCAAAGCTACATGGAGACCAGTTACATTGCAAACCTTGAGTTTCAGCCACCTAGCCAAGAATGAGATGCAACAGAGTCTTTGGGAGGAAGAAAAGAAGAAACTAAAAAAGGAAATTGAAGGGCAGAAACAGAAAATTTAGGAGTTTAAGGAGAAAATGGATGAAATGCTGAAGGTAACTGGTCAGATTATGGACTGCAGACCACCACCCAGAGTTTATGCTTTGTGCCTCAAGGAACAGTTCTTGTGGTTCCAACTAATGAGAATTTCCAGAAATCAAGATCCTATTCTTCACACTGCTAAAGAATTCTACAATGCATACCAGGCAGCCCCTAATTGGCTAAGAAATTCTTTGTGTGAATTTTATTTACCTGGTTTTTTAATTCCATTTGAAACAGAGTGGAATCCCCTTCTGTATATTGGCGACATCCATTTGAGATCACTTATGTCTTGGGCGGCAAGTGAAGTAAATTATGGTAGGAAATGGGAAGCATATGAAGAAGCTGAAAGGAATGAGCCTATTCCATTGCGCCCTGAGAGTTTAGACCCCCATACAATGTTGAAAACTTGGCTTACTGTGGCATATGGTTTTAATAATGATACAGCCAGGATGAAAATATTTGATCTCAAAAAGCAGGTATATGATGAATTTCAAGAACAGTCATACTCATCTTGGAGACTGTCATACTCCATAATTGAAAAGAGGTGGGAGAGATTAACTGTTGGGTTAAGAAGGTCTGAGCCTCATAGTCCCCTAAATTTTATGGCAGCTCTTAAACGATCAAGCAAATACATACAGTTGGGCCTTTAAAAGAGGTTTGAATTGTGGTTACCATTGACATTTATACCTCTTGTGCTAATGTGGCCCCTTTATCCCTACCAGGATACAAATATTAATGAAGATACATAAGCTCGTAGGTATGAAAGGTGGTAGAGTTTCAGATGTTTTTGTTACAATTTTGGAATTCTATTTTAGGGTCATGCCTCAACCACTAATTTTAGAGAGACCACCAGGAAGTTTAATGTTGGAGGACCAGCATTGGGTTAAGTAGGGGGAAAAATGATGAGCCCAAAATATGCTCATAATTTGGATATCAT
Source organism: Sequoia sempervirens (assembly GCA_007258455.2). Classification (NCBI taxonomy): domain Eukaryota; kingdom Viridiplantae; phylum Streptophyta; class Pinopsida; order Cupressales; family Cupressaceae; genus Sequoia; species Sequoia sempervirens. The sequence continues at coordinate 9,508 of VDFB02105545.1, read as the reverse complement.
GGTGTACTTTTAATACCTTTACTTTTGTTGTTCATGGTTGTTTAACTCTTTTGAAACCTTTTATTGGGGGAAATCCTGTAGCAATACACTTTTATGTCTTACACCAACAATATGCTGATGATGTCTATGTTTATTACCCTCGCTTGACTCTCCTTCAAACACTAGTATAACAGGCGTAGTTTTGAATGATGAAATAGATTTAAATATACGTCCTCCAAAAGTATTAGTGAATGCTGGATATGTAGTGCCATGCACCTTTCTTTCTCAAGATCTGTTACCTTGTGTTTCACAGTTGTTTAAGACAGCACATCTAGTGAATTGGTTCCTACCGAAGAGTCCATTTCCCACTCCATTTCATGAAGCCTGAAGACTTTGACCCAAACCTGATTTTAAATTATACTTAACTGAAAAGAGTGGAGTGCTGGGGATTCTCTTCCTGATCAGTTTAAATGAGTTAAACCCATTAAAGGGCGTCTCGATTTTTAGGATACATTTTTACATCCATTAGCTTCTTTGTTAAGGGTTAGTTAGTTGTTTTCCCGATTTTAAATGGCACATCCCTGCGGTAAAACCCACTGGCAGAAAAGAGAGAAGCTGAAAAAGAACACCAGAGAAATAGAGAGAGAAAAGGACATGTGGAGCGAAGTCGCAATATGAACGGAGTTTTGTTTAAGCTCAAGGCAATCAACAAAGTAAAATGATTTCATGTTATGAATAAAATTTGATGGGAGCTCAGCACAATCTTTGTGTAAATTAGTTGATGCTTGCTATGGGCCCAAATTTTGTTAGTAAGCAGAAGCCGAGCATCCTTCGTTAATCTGGCGGAAATTTCACTTAGCGCAAAGCTGCTACAGTCACCTATACTATTCCTCAGAAAGCACTCCGAATCCATCCCCGTGGTTTGTTCCCATAAAGATAAGGCCAGCTTTCTATAGCTGCATCTCTCGTTGTACCAGATTTCACTTTGTTGTAAATTCATGGCTGAGAAGTTAGAGAACATTGCATTACCTTCCTGCAGCTTAGGTAGAATTTCTTTCCAAGTATTATTTTCAATAGGTTGTGACTAAAACTGGTTCTTAGTGCACATATAGTGCTACTCCATTTAAAGTATACATTCCCTAGTTTGACAAGAAAATGAACGACCATGAAGAGATGTTAGTCGCCTGCTAGAATGTCCAATTCCCAGGATAGTTTTGCCATTATTTTCATATCCTTTTATGGGTGCAACCACCCTACACCAATGGCTATTCCATCACAATAGACAAAGTTATGTATGTCATGATATAACTAATCCAACATCACTGACCCCCATGCAAATAGAGTCTTCCTATGGAGCATCCTGTGTCATGATAAGCCCAATCCTAGGTTGAACCCTTTGCACCATTGGTCAGGAACAACCAAACCTAAAATAATGGATGTTATGATCAATCAAAATGTGGGCACGTGACCTTTGTATGACTCAAGTCAATTTGACAAGTGATGAGAATAATGGTCTTCATCTCCATCACCTTTTGATAGGCATCATATATTGTGTCGACACTGAAAATCACTCACTCACCATGTATCAGAAAATGCATAATCCACCATACATTCACTAAGGTCACCATCTCCTCACCGGTGGGAAGGTGAAATGATGAAGTCTCATTGTGCCATTGCTCACACAATGCATTCATCATAGCTAAATAAGTTTGGACAACGGGGCACATATGTGATGTACCATAACCCAATCTCTCCTAGATGCTCCTGGTACAACTCAAATAAACCACCCAGTCTCTCCAAATCTGTGGTTCGGTGCTCATGCAACATCAGTGGTGGAATGACCTCCTAGATCCATGAAGCACGCGATGTAAAAAGAAAAGAAAAAATTTACTTTGTTTGGAATTTTAGAACTAAAACTACAGTAGTGTCACTATTTTCAATAGCGTCACTATATTTCAAATTCCATATTGCAACGCCCGAAGGAATTTCAAATTGCAAATCACAAATCACATCGCTAAAGACGTGTCGTGATTGAAACTTGAAAACCAAATCCTAATTTTCAAATTGGGAAGTGTGTCACTATATACATATGCATCGTAATTCAAAATTGGAAACCCTAATTTTAAATCATGAACTGCATTGCTATAAATCATTTTAGCATTTATGATTCTCAAATGAGCGTTGCTATATAGTGACACTACCAAATTTTAAATTTGAACATGCAATAAATGCATCAAATAGTTAAATATTAAATTGAGTTTTGAGTTACATATCGATGGGCCTGAGCATGGAATCCACTGGTACTCTTGAACTCGATCAGAAATGTGTTGTTGAAGCTCTTGTCATGCCATTTGTTTAGAGAGTTAGAGCTCAAATCACATGAATTCCTTAAGGAGTGAATGCAAAAATGAATTGAAAGTGACCCTTCTTAACTTATTTATGTTAGAAATTTAGGGTTTTTTGCCCTAATTTCACCTTGAAGATAGGGTTTATAATCATTTTCATGGATTTTTCCAAACTGCAGTGTAGTTTCCATCCTTTTTGCATTTTTCACATAATTCTTCCATCCTAGAGCCTTTCTCGACCCTTGGGGAAAATTTTCACCTTTATCAAGAAATCAACCCAAAATTCAGAATTTTTTCTTGATTTCTTGAGGGGGCAAGGAATCCACTTTATCCTTCCATTTGGGCATCTAAAAAATTAGAAATTTTTTAGTTTTTGATTTAAGTAGTAGTTTTAACTCAAACAACATCAGTCTTTGAACCAAAGCAACATGTATCTTGCTTCAAAGAGGGGTAAACTAGACACTAAAAAGTGTCTTTAATGATATCATACACTCGAATAAGGTATACTAACATCATTTCCTCTTGAAACCTATCCCCTTTTCTCTTAATTGATTAAATTAGCCTAGCTATTTAGTTAATTGCATCATTTTTGTCTATTAACCTAACACATTTAATCAGGCTAATTTACCCCCTTTCACACTAACATTTCATCTCATTACATAAAAGAAATCACACTATTTGATAAGGTAGCTAAGTTGCATGAGCAAGTGAAGAGATGTTTTCGTTGGCTTGAATGTGAGGATAAATTCAATTTTTTCTAGTTAAATGGGATGCTATTTGTAAGCCTATTGATGTGGGTGGTCTAGGGATCTGTGAGTGTAAGGAAATGAATTATGTGTTGGGAACCAAGATGATATGGAGAGTTTGAGGACAAGAAAAAATTAGAGTAAGATAATTTGAAGGCTAAATAGCTTTAAAATAACTTAGACCTATTGTTCGCGAACTACTCTACCCTTCCTATGGGATCCACCATTTGGAATTTTCTCAGCCATTGTAGAGATATCATTGTGCTTGATGTAAGGAAGCACATTGGTAATAGTAGGAAAATTGATTTTTGGAGTGATAATTGGCTTGATTGTGGTCCTCTTAAGGATTTTCCATGGTTCAAAACCTTATTCTCAAACTTTTTTGGTTTTTTTTTTTTTTTTGTGTTAAATTTGTTGATCATGTGGAGGGTTGGTCATAACAGATGCTAGAAAGATCTCATTGTTCGACCTTTCTAGAGCTTAAGAAAGCCTGCAATGACTTGAAGACTGAGTTGGATAAATGGTCTATTTGTGGGCCTGATGAAGATGGTAGGTTAGTGTAGGGTGATAAGGGGTTAGGACAAGTAATGTTGAAGAAGGATATCTACAAATATTTTAGTAGTATGGCCAATGTTGGTGCGGTAGTAAACAAATTTTGTTTCAAACAAGGTCTTTAGGAAAGATGCATTGTTTTCATTGGATCATATGGATGAGAAGAGATCTTAAATGGGATAGGTTTAGAGTGTAGGGTATATCTGGACCTTTGATATGTGTCTTACGTGATGCTATGGAACAAGGAAATGAGCATATTTTCTTGCATTGTAGTTTTTATTGGAACATTTGGTGTAGTTTCCTTGCTAGATGGGGGGTATCCTTGGCCCTCCCTAAGAGTATTCCTATGCTTTTAGATAGTTGGGTTATCAAATTCTATAGCCTTGGCCTCAAGCTTATCTATAGTGTATCAATTTAGAGGGATTTCAATAGCATACAAACTTGCAAACTAACTCTCACACATCTCTCTCTCAAAAATGACTATCTCAAAGTATCAATTTATAGTATTACATTACATATGAGAACCTTTTAGAGATAAATAATTTCATTAAAAACATCTAATAAAAACTTATCTCTATCTCCATATAAAATATACTTCTCAAAATAGCTGCTTTTCACCTATCACAAAATCTTATATTCTTGGATTGCTTTATTTTTATTTCCATGTAAGGTTGAGACACTTTTTTTTTAGTTTTTATCTTCTTGTTTTAAAACAATTTATTCCTGACATTCTCCCACTTGTTGAACACCTTTCATGAGCCAATAGAAAATAGGTAGTTAATTGTTGGGGGCCAAAAGGCCCATTAATTCAGAACACCATATAAACCTCTCCATGCTCACAAGATTTGTTAATGAATTTGCAAATTTTGCCATAGTCTTTACCTTTTCAACTTCACCTTGCTATCATCGACCATATCTCTAACAAAGTGATACTAAACATCAACGTGTTTGGTCATGACATTAAAAGTTAGTCTCTTTGCAAGGGAGATTGCACTCTGACTATCACAATAGACTGTAACTACTTCTTATTTTAATCCAATATTTGAACACAAATGCTTTAGCCAAATGGCTTGTTTATAAGCATGAGTAGCAACCATGTACTCTTCCTCAATAGTGGAAAAAGTGACCACAACTTGTGTCTTTCTCATCCAATTGATTGCGCCACCATTAAGAGTGAACACATGCATTGGTGGATCTTCTACTATCGACATCACTAGCTCAATATAAATCCACAAAACCATGAATAATCAGGGAACATTGATCTCCTGTACCATGAAAAAATATAGAGTTATCTAATGTACCCCACAAATATCTAAAGACCCTCTTAACTCCATTCCAATGCACTTTTCGAGGATTAGACATAAAATGAGAAAGAACTCCCATTGCTTGGGCAATGTTTGGTCTTGTATAGACCATAACATATATTAAGATTTTGAATGGACTCGGTTAGGGCACTTTTCTCATGTCTTCCATCTTCGATGGGGATGTAGGAGATTGTGAAACAGAGAGCTTTGTTCCCAATATAACAGGAACACAAAGTGGTTTACAATCCTGCATGGGGTGTTGCCACAATAATGGGTTACACTTTTTGGGACATCTTGATTTTTTCTTGAAAGCACATATTTTTAGAAAATACATTGATTTAAGACTTTAAAGGTTCCATTTAAATTGTTTTAATTAAAGAGGGATTGATCAGACCCACTTAGATAAAACCCCCTTGGATAGATACTTGTTAGATTTAATCAATACCTATAATCGAGTCTCCTCTACACCTATCAAAATTATGGTAAAACCATTTTTGATTTACCTTTGGGGATCAAATAAATTCATTTAAAATTTATGTTTTGTAATCATGTAGCCCTTTATTATAATCTTCCCAAAAATTATAATTTAAATATTTTAATTTGATTATTATATTTATTTTTTATTTCTCATGAATGTAGGATTTTCAATGAACATCAAGTTCTTTACTTCACAGATGAAAAAAATAGAACAATAGAGAATTTTTTTTCTAAAAAATACATGTACACTAGGTATTGATGTCCTTATTCCAAAAGAAAAAAAGTTAATCCAAATGAATAAAAAAAAGTTATATGGGCCGAAGTACACATCTGCCCAAATTATAATTACTTTGACTTGGAAAATTAATTAAAAAACTATGCAGCAAAAATTATGAAAAATATCGATGCACTAGATATTGGGTGAAAATTTTGTATTTTAAAAATTAGAATCAGATCCTCGATACAAAAAAGCCATGTAGTCCTAAGAAACATCAATTTTAAATGTTGATTAATAGGTAGTTATTGAAAATTACATAAAATTATTCACAATTTATTTTTTTCATTTTTTAAAAATATAATTAGAATCTACACAAAATATTTAACAAATAACTAGTTTGATTAATCTTCAAATTCTAATGGTTTAGTCGCTATAGAAGTGAATATTTTGGTGAAAACTTTGATTTTAATCTCAAGTTTGGCCAATTTCAAATTTCACAAAGAGTTGAGATTTTAATTATGCAATGAAACCTTTTCCTTTCCCATCAAACAACATGTCATCAACATATAAAGCAATTACGAGGAAATAATTGCCATCAGATTTAAAATATACATAGTGATTAGATTTAGACCGCACAAATCCCAAACTCAACACATATGAATCAAACTTCTGGTACCACATCCTAAGACTTTGTTTCAGGCCATACAAATATTTCTTTAACTTACAAACCAACTTGCATTTACCTTTTACCACATAGTGCTCTGGCTATGTCATATAAATCTCTTCCTCCAAATCACCATGAAGGAATGCAGTTTTCACATCCATTAATTCCACCTCTAGATTATAAGTTGTTGCAATAGATAATAAAAATTGAATGGATTCCATTTTAGCAATAGGAGAGAAGATCTCAATATATTCAATACCCTCAACCTAAGAGTATCCCTTTGTAACCAACCATTCCTTATACTGTGCAGCATTTCCATTTGAACCAATCTTTTTCTTAAACACCCATTTACATCTAATAGGTTTTTGACCTTCAGGAAATGGTACAAGGTCCCATGTATCATTCCTTTTAAGATTGTCAATCTCTTCATCCATGGCTATTTTCTAGGACTCTGCATCATTCATACCCAAAGCTTCCTGTACAAACCTTAGTTCATCAATGTTAGTACTCAAAGAAAATATACACTTCCAATCATCAGGTGAATATCCATACCTTTGAGGTGGTTTCCTTTTCCTTGTAGACCATCGAACAAGTTGAGGTGGAGGTTCTTCCAATTCTTCCTCCTCTTTTGAAGATTTAGAGGTTGATGAGCTATCCTCAACTTGTCTATTTTGGGGTATCGATTCAACTTCCTTAGTCATAGAAGGAATTTGACCCAAATCTTTTTTTTGTTCAATTTCTTTATGTTGTTCTGGCTGAAAATTAAGAGGAGAAGATTTAGTCTCTAAAAATAACACTTGTAGAATAAATTACATTTTGTGCAATAGGGTCCCAAAGCTTGTATCCTTTCACACCATAGTTGTAGCCGATGAAGATACATTTGATAGCTTTAGAATCTAATTTTGTTCTGTTATCATTAGGCATATGTGTAGATGCATCACAACCAAAAACTCTCAAATGTCTAAGTGAAGGATTTTTCCCCGACCATGCCTCCATTGGAATTTTATCAACAAGCGTTGATGGAGGAGATCTATTTATTAAATAACAAGCAAGGACAATAACTTCAGCCCAAAACTTTTTCTCTAGACTAGCTCCACTCAGCATGCTCCTAGCCTTCTCCATTAATGTTTTGTTCATTCTTTCTGCAACTTCATTCTGCTGCGAAGAATACAGAGTTGTCTTTTGTCTTTTAATCTCGTAATCTATATAGAATCTGTCAAAGTTTGCAGAACAATAATGACTACAATTGTTAGTCCACAAAAATTTAATTTTCTTTAGAGTCTGAGTTTCTACCATAGCCTTGAAGTTCTTAAAATGACTAAAAACTTTAGATTTACTCTTTAAAAAATATACCAATGTTCTTGTACTAAAACCATCAATAAAAGTGACATAATAAATTGATTTACCAATAGAAGAAACACCAATAGGACCAAATACATTAGAATGAATCAGATCCAAGATACATGAAGATTTATGAGAAGACGAGTAAAACTGAACGTGGTTCTATTTTCCATAATACAATGTTCACAAAAATCAAACTCTAGATCGCAATCATTTAAACCCTCAATGAGGTTCTTGTTTTTTAGTACTTTTAAACCCTTCTCTCCAATGTCACCAAGCCTTTGTTTCCATAACATGGTCTTCTCTGCTAGAAACTTTTATCCAGTAGATAGAGAACCCTTGGGTACATAGAAGCCACAACCATCTGGAGATGAGGAAAACATCCCCTTTTTTAGCGAAGTAGTTTTTGGCTTAATCTTATCATATGTTCTATTGCATTCCACTGTGCATGCATATCACTAGTACAATGTACCCAATCTACTTCCTCTCATTATCACCATAGTGCCTCTCACCATTTTCACACCTGCTTCAAAAAAATGTACATGCACACCCGCATCTATTTAAAGCTTGCTAACAAATAATAAATTTCTTGCTAGTCCTAAGATATGCAAGACACCATCAAATTACCTAACTCTAGCATCAAAAAAATTCACATGAATATTGCCACAACTAACAATATCATGGAAAGAATCATCACCCAAATACACCTTACCACCATCATAGTTTTCATACTTACTAAACCATTTTTTGTTAGGAGTGATGTGGAAAGATGCACTTGAGTCTATCAACCATATATTATCACCTGCACAAGTAGCCAAGGCTTCAATAAAGGCATCTCCATCTTCCTTTTTAGACTCAAAATCAAAATCTTGCTTCTTCTTCTTCTTTGTATTGTCTTCTTTACAATCCTTTTGGAAGTGTTCAGGTTTCCACAGTTCCAACATATTTCCTTGGACTTACCAAGAGATTTTGATCTCTCCTTATTTTTGGACTTGGAACGACCACATTGTTTCTCATCTTTTCCTTGTTCTATTGTTCTTCCTCAAACAATCAAAGCCTCTTTGGCACTCAGAGAGACTTTCCTTCTCATCTCTTTAGAGAGTAGAGAACCAACAACATCCTCCATCTTCAAGATGACAAAAGTGTTCCCAATGGCCATGACTAAGCTGTCCCATGAGTCTGGCAGCGAGCACAACAAAGTTTGACACCTTTCTTCTTTGTCCATCTTAACCCCAACTAAGGTCAACTGAGTCACCAACATTTTAAAGGTTTCTAGATGATCAGAAATTTGTCCACATTCTTCCATTCTCAAGGAATACAATTTCTTCCTTAAGAAAATCTTATTTACTAGAGATTTGGCTTGGTATATCTCACGTAACTTCTTCCAAAGATTGTTCAAAGTGAGTTCTTCATGGAAATTTATCAGGATTCAATCTACAAGACATGGTCTAATGAAACCTTTAGCTTTTCTATCCATTACATCATATTTTGTAGCCAAATTTTGATCTGTAGGCCTTTGGACATTTTCATCCAGTACATCCCATAGACCCCAATCAATCAATAGATCTTCCATCTTTAGCTTCCACATCTCAAAATTCATGCCAAAAAAATTCTCTCCTTGAATCATCCTAGATGTGCTCCCCATCTTTATTAGCCTACAATACAAAATATGTAATACTTTGCACAACTTCCCACTCAAACATGATTAGCTCAAAAAACCTTGTACCCAAAAAAAAAAATCAAAATTGTCCAAGCTCTGATACCACTTTTAAGGAAGCAAATGTGTGCATAAATTCTTCGTACACTAACCTTGAGAGGAGGGTTATGCAAAGTGCAAATAAAATATTGTAGAGATTCAATAAAATTCATAATACCAATAAAAC